>OZJO01026910.1:0-40056 GCA_900406225.1 Acrobeloides nanus | reverse complement strand
TTTTTTATTTTTTTTTTTTTGGGGGGGGGGGGGGGTCTTTGACTCCCTTGACCACACAACTCCCTTTTTCGACCACACATTCGCTACTCGGCTATGGGGGGCTTTAGGAACTTCCACAACGGAATTTTCACGGTAATTCGACAGTTGTGGAAGTTCCGCTTTTTTCGTTGTAAAAGTTCCATTGTGGAAATTCCGTTGTAGAAGTTCCTAGAGCCCTGTGGATGGGGGAGAGAGTATCGTTACAGTGTGGTATAGTTTTTGAAAATTTCGGGGAAGTGTTTTCTAGTTTCCCTTTTAAGTCTAAACTCTGTGAATACTTACAATTTCATTCCCATGCTTAATATAAAAATCAACTTCTCCATTGGTCAAGAAAAACCATCTGATTATCGATCCAGGTTTTTCTACATTTAATGCCACTTCCGAGATTTGCCTTGCACTTACATTAAGTTTAGTCAACTTTTTATTATCAATATGATGGGGATTCTTAGTCGGGTCATATCTAAAAAAATTGACAAAAAATTTCATTATTTTTTGAGCTTACTTTATATGATCAGGCGGTGGTGCACCAACACGTAAACTTCCAGTTGGCACGCCATTTTGAGGTAATTTACTACCTCCCCATTTTTCAAACAAATGTTCTGCACCGAATTCTTCTGTCAGTTTGGATTTATAATCTTTTCCGTAGAAGACAATTTTTTCGCGAGTAGCTTCAGCAAACGCTGGTTTGAAGAGTTGATAAATAGTAGACATCATTGGAGGGGCGTTTATAACAATAAGGGTTTTGGCTAGTTCCGGGAACATTTCCTAAAATTAAAAAACGTGAGGAAAATAAGGAAATTTGTTGTTTACTTGAACAAATCTGATTAAGTTCATGTACATTTTTACAGTTGGCATATATAGTAAGTCCATACTCCAGCCATCTGTGTCACAAACGAGTTTTATGCCCAATCTTCGTTTGTGTATCTTTTCTTGTTTTCTAAATTTGGGTAGTACTTACAGGGTGCCCCCTCCAAATGACAATTTTGCGATTTTTGGGCGATTTTTTCAAATTTTTACCAAAATAAAACTATAGGGGGTTTCTATGCGACGAATCGATTGCGCGAATTGCCAAACCTTGAAAAACTTTCCCTTACCCTAATTCATGGAATAAATGTATCTGTTGAAACGAAAATAGGCTAATACGGGGTCAGGGAAGCGTTTTCAAGGTCCAGCAATGCGCGCAATCGATTTCTTGCATATAACCGCTTATGGATTATTTTGATGAAAATTAAAAAGCTTTAAAAAATCACCAAAAATTGCATAATTGCCTTTTTTCGGCATCCTGTATTTACTCTGTTTCTTATCCCTCTTAATGGCTTAAGAAAAAGGGTCGACTAGCGAGGAGTGAATAGAGGGCAGTGCTTTAGGCAAAGAGACAAGGGGGACATGCCCCCAAGAGAAATCCTGCCTTTATATTATGAGAGGGTCATTTTTTTAAGCGTGTGGGAGGTGACCAGATCTGGCACCCCTCTTCATGTATGTGGGTGACAGAGGGAGGAAGCCAGTACAGTTAAAACTTTTAATTGAAAAATAAAAAATGAACCTTATAAGCTTATACGTGAGCACAAAATCAATCAAAGCCATATGGTACATATCACTAACTCTTCCACATTTGACCAATTCTTTTGGACAAGTTTGTGCTATAGCTTGAAAAATTATAACATATCCTTCTTTGTCATAGCCCATTAAACCTCCTAAATCAAAAAATTTTCGTAGCACACTTAAAGTTTTTATTCAAATTACCGGGAAAATATTTTGCACCAGGTACAAGTTTTGCTACATATTCATTTATTTTATCAAAGTCATCAATCTCTTCCAACTCGTTCAATTTCAAACATTTCATCACGTTGCTCAACTTTTTATATTTTGGTACAATTTCGTCTAAATATTTATAGCATAATTATCAGTTAAAAAAGTTTTGGATTTTTTGTAACACAGTTAACCGCTAACTTGTGAAATTTAGGGAGGGAGTAGAAAGGAGAGGAAATTTTATCAATGGTTATAGTGATTTTTGTTTAAAAAAATTGCTTACCAATTTTATAATTCCATGCTATTAACCATCTCATTAGTGAGAAATCGTCATTAAACAGAGGCGTTTGAGTGAGCAGTTCATTTCCAAGGGCTTGTCTTAATTCTTCAATTTTTGAAAAATTGAAATTGTCAATCCCATCGACAAGATATGTCATTTTCTAAAATTTATAAAACACTATGAAAAATCGACTTATTTACAAATTACATTAAAATATTAAACAAATTGAAAACTTTTTTCCTATGTAACAAGAAATTAGGCTATCTTTAGGAAGTTTAAAATGATGGATGATCAGAAAAATTTTAATCGCCTGATTTCTTACATTGAACTTTTACAGTTGCTCTGTTTCTTAAGGGGTATAGTCACACTTACACAGAAGTGGTAAGTGGTGGTAAAATTTTAGTAGAGAGTAGTGCCTAGTGCATGGGAGTGGGGTAGTGATTGGAGGAGGGGATAGCTCCTCCATTTTGAAAAAATGTTACTACCCCATGCACGGCATACCAAAAAGATATTGGCAAGGATCAAAATTTTTTTTAAATGTCGCTAATCGACTCAGGTCGACGAGCGCTTCAAAACGAGTACCATATCATGGGCTTTGAGGATTTGACCCATGGCCGAGTAGCTAAGGTGACAAATTTGAAGTTTATAGAACGCGGGTTCGAATCCCGCTTCAAAATTAAAGTCGTTTAAATTCCATGAAAATTTTGGCATATCCATATTTTGGCCTCTAAAAAACACTTTGCCATTATTTTTTGACCAATAAATACTTGCTGGAGCTGTATCATAAGTCGACAGGGGGAGTCTCCCCCTGATCACGCACTCATGGACCCAAAATTGAGGGGGGACCACCGCATCGGGATTCCCTTTCCCCCTATCTTGCCGACCTATGAGCTGTATAGTAAGGTAGCTTTTAACAAAGTTAAATCATTATTACTATACGCTCCAGCAAGTATATAATGGCCAAAAAATTATAGCAAAGTGTCTTAGAGATCAAGATAGAGATATGCAAACATTTTCATGGAATTTGTCAACTTTAATTTTGAAGCGGGATTCGAACCCGCGACCTATAAACTGCAAATCTATCACTTTAGCCACTCGGTCATGGGTCAAACTCTATTATATGGTACTTGTTATGAAGCGCTCTGCGAGCTGAGATGATTGGCGAAGTTTTTTAACATTTTGACCCTTGCCAACACCTTTTCGGAATTTTGGTATTCCGTGCATGGGTATCATTATGTTTCACAGGCTATAAAAAGTCAATTCCTGCACCTCTCAACCCTATAACTACAATGGTATTATAACAAAATAAAAAATCACTAACCAACTAATACCTTATAATCTAAAACAGAAAATCAAGAATTTATATCCAAATACCAAAATTAATCTTCTTGGCTACTTTGCCTATGATAAACTAAGAATTGATAACACAACACATGACCTCTATCCTAAAGCAAACATCGAACTTTATCAAAAACTGCTTCTTTCTCTTTTTTCCTTTCATAAAAGGTATTCCAAAAAGCACGAGAAAGCAATAAAACAAGATTTCCACAAGGAAAAAACCTGTACACGTGTATGAATTGATCGATAGGTTACATTATGCAAGGCCAATCCTTGCATAATATAACCTGTTTAAGGTGCGCTTTAAGAAAAATTTATTTTTATAGTAAGTAAAAGTTTATTCAACATAGGCCTTAAATTTCACGTCTTTACTAAAGAAAGTGCTAAAAGTATTGTCAAAAATTAGGGAATAAGTTCCTGAATGTTCACATTCAATTGAACCATATTCGGGTACAAATTCTGTAGATAGGCGAAATTTTGGCCAAACCTAAAATTGTCAATTTTTCAATTCTTTCGGTAAAAAATGTTATTTTTTCAATAAAAAATCGTCAAAAATGGCTATTTGTGCCACGAAAAACTTTTTTGTGTGTTTCCCGCATAACATTACCTCTAATGGGGCCATTTTTGAAAAAACTTCATTGAGCATTTTCACCTTTTTTAATCAGCCCAATATTCTTAACAAATTTCCAAAAAAAGTTACAAAAAATTTTGCCCCATTTTATGCTTACTTTTCCCAGGAATAGCGCCGCCGTGGTGCCGTTCTTGCACAGCCTACCCCCTCCCCGTTAGCTCCGCCACTGGTTCCAGCCTATAGCTTTTTTCTTACTTCATGACCATCATATTCAATATTAAATTCAATTTCCCCACTAGTCCAAAAGAACCATCTAATCACAGCACCAGTCTTTTCCACATGTATATTAATTTCAGATTTCTGTCTTGCAACGATATTAATTTTGTTCAAATTACTATTATCAATATGATATGGATTTTTAGCAGGATCATATCTAAAAACTTAACTTTTTATCACAACGTGTAATTTGAAACAAACATTAAGCTATCTGGAGGCAAACCACCGATATTCAAACTGCCAGTTGGTGACCCGTTTTTAGGTATCTTTGTACCACCCCATTTTTCGAATACATTTTCTGCTCCAATTTCAGATATTAGCTTGGATTTATAATCCTTTGGTGCAAAAACAACCTTTTTGCGAGTTTCTTCAGCAAATGCGGGTTTGAATATTGGGTATATAATATTAATCATTGAAGGTGCATTTATAACTAAAAGTATTACTCCTAGATCTGGGAAGACGTCCTAAAAGTGAGAAATAGGTTAAAGGGAGGGGGTGAAAATTAGGGCCCTTTCTCCAAAAAAATTTTTTTTGAAAAATGATCTTCTAGGGGTAAAAATAGGGTGAAAAATTGAAGCAAACTTGAAATAGTGCTATTTTCGCGAAAACAAAGTGAAGGAAGCATTTTCACGCGACGGGGATGTGCACAATTGATTTTTTCACCCTATTTTTACCCCTAGAAGATCATTTTAAAAAAATTTTTAGGAGAAAGGGACTAATTTTCATCCCCTTTAAAAATAATTTTATAAATACTTGAATCAGACGAATTAGGCTCTTATATAATTTTACACATGGCATATATAACAAGTCCATATTCCAGCCTTCTAGGTCAATAATCATTTTTACACCTAATTTCTTTTTGTATTTTATTTCTTGTCGTCTAAATAAGTTTATTATCACAGGAAAAAAATTTTTTGACAAAAATCTAGAATGGCTCCCCTTGACCTTGAATCAGGGAAGGAGGCAATATCGTAGGAAAGGCGGGTACATGGGGCAAAGGTTACACCAAAACCTGAAATTTCTTGAAAAAAAATGAAAATCCTAATGAAAAAATGAAAATTTTTGACTATTACACAATAAAGGGGGGCCACCCGCGTGAAAAAATTTTCAAAATTTTTTTCTGGAAATGACCTCTCTAGGGATAAAAACATGCTCCGAATTTGACATTTTCAGAGAGAAAAAACACTTCCTTGATTCAGGGAAGACTTGTATATTGAAGCGCAAAGTCGCAAAAAATCGCATTTTTGCAACTTTTCACTTCGACACTCAGGTCTTCTTTGAATCAGGGAAGTGTTTTTTCGATTCGAAAATGTCAAATTCAGATTCCTCGCATGTTTTTACCCCTAGAGGGATAATTTCCAGAAAAATTTTTTCATGTAGGTGGCCCCCTATTGTGTAATAGCCCTAAAATTTTCTTGAATATGAGGTTTTTCGACTTCTCTCCCCCCCCCTCCAAAATTGATTTCTAGCTCGGACAGATTCGTAATTTACTGCATGGCTACAGGCCATGAGAGAAGTGATGTACTAAAACAAAAATTGCCTAAATCAGGGTCAGTTATAATTTTTGTAGAATGAAAAGTGCATACTTTAAAAGCTTATAAATCAAAGCAACATCAACTAAAGCCAAATAAAACAAATTACTAGCTTTTCCGCATTTAAACAATTCTTTTGGGCAGACTTTACCCATAGTGTGCATAAAAACAATATTTCCTTCTTGATCAAACCCCATTATGCCACCTAAAAAGTATTTTTCTTTAAAAAAATTAAATTTATTTAACTTGGAAAATATTTAGCAGCAGGTAAGATGTTTGGAGTATACATATTTATTTCATCGATATCCTCAATTTCGGGCAGATTATTCAATTTTAAACATTTCATCATGTTACTCACTTTCTTGTATTTTGGTACAATATCGTCTGAAAAATTTAAAATTCATTGAATAAGGTATCAAAATTAAAATTTAGGGAGCTTCGGTTGAGTTCGAAAAATGGGTACAAGAACATCAACACTTTTTGGAAAATATGGACCACCTGTGCCTAAGTATGCCGTGGACCCCATAAAATCAGAAAATGAATAAATTTACCTTATAGTCCCTCCTTATTTTCTACCCAAATTTTGACTTTTTTAAGCCAAAACTTCGTAGTTTTCAACAAAATATTGATTTTTTTTTCAATTTTTCACTAAAATGCTAGTTCCATTAGGGGGGGGGAGGGTCCCCCCCCCCTCACCAAATGGAACTAGCGTTGCCCTTGATGGGGGCATAAAAGTAAGAGCAAACGTTATCTTTTCATGATACTGTAACAATTTATGCGTACCGATTTTATAATTCCATGCAACCAACCATCTCAAGAGCGAAAAATCGTCATTAAAAAGCGGAGTAGCATCGAGTAATTCCTTTCCAAGAGCTTCTTTTAATTCATCAATTTTTGAATGATGAAAATCATCGATGCCATCAATATGTATAGTCATTTTTATAAAATATACAAATATGAATATCGATTTTTTAGTCAGGCAAACTAAAAAAGGTTTTAAGTGGCAAGTGAAGGAATTTTCACATGAAAAGTCGACGCATTTGTATTACACACTTAAATCTTCGTCAAAAACTTGTTTCAAAAAGGCATAATTTGCAATGAGCATGAAAGGAGTTTAAAAAATGGATCACAATAAAAATGATGGAACAAAATGATTAGCTACAAAATACAAGTTCATACTGCCTAAATTATACTCAAAAAAGGATAATTATGCGTCTATTTGTCTGTTTGTCTGTACGGGCTAACTTTTGTTCTGCAATAGCTTTTTTTTAATCGAATCAGAATTCTGTCCTGATTCTAAAAAAGTATGTTCCGACTCTGGGAAAACTTATCTATGGGGGCCTATGGGACACCCTGCCCCTCAAAGGGACCAAAAATCAAAAATTCAAATTTTGAAAAAGTGCACCAAATTGGCTGATTTTGTGTACTTTGGGGGTTTTCGGATATGAGGAACACGAATCCGAAAGTCTCGATTCTTGAAAAAATCATTTAAGAGCTTACAGGACCACAGTTGCACAGATCCCGGTCCAAAATTTTTGTTTTTATGACCCACCCCTCCCCACAGTTTGGCGACCTTTTTTAAGACCTTCTAAAAAAAATCGGTTCTCGGCGCCGGGGGACTGATGACCTACTCTCCCCCCCCCCATATTTCGAGCGGCTTGAGCAGCAGTAGTTCCACGAGCATATTTATGGTAAATTATGTGCATTATGTGGGAGGTTGATATTAGAAGAAATGCAGTGAAACCACGATGTGTAGTCAAGTTTAACAAAAATAAAAAGCAAGATATTTCGTCAACATGCAATAACTGTGCATCAGCTCTGATAACATATGTAAACAACCTATATCAGTCAGACGATGCAAAAACATAAACAAAAAAATCCCAAAAGGACTTTTGCACTAACCTAATATAAATCGTGATATTTTTTTAAAGGGCGGACCTATTTGGGGGTCATTCTCCGAAAAAAATTTTTTTGCCAAAACAGCCTATATAGGGGTAAAATCATGTGAAAAATCGATTGCGCGCATTTCCGAAGCGTGAAAACGCTTCCTTGACCCTGATTCAGGGAAGGAATTCGCGTTTTCTCATAAAAATTCGAAAATGTTTGATTTTCGCTTCAATACACCAATTCCTTCCCTGAATCAGGGTCAAGGCCTTTTATCCGAGACCTCTTTGCGCTAAAACCAGCATCGTAATTATGGGGGAATCTGGTGAAAACCCCCTGTAATTATTTTTCAACCTCTATTTCAGCCTCACTAAAAAATTTTGTAATCTTGAAAAAAGCATCTGTCAACACCAATAATATTCACACGATGTACGCTCATGTTTTGTAAAGTAAATGGCCCATGGGCACGAAACTTCTCCAAGGATAAACACTGGACAAGGTCGGTCATGTTCCATTTAGCGAAAGCGGCAAGAACTTTTACACACTCTGTATATTTTTCCTTATTCCTTTAAGCTAGGTTTTTGAAAAATCAAATTTTTGTTTGGAAAACTACAGGGTGCTCCAAAAAGAGCAAATTTGCGATTTTTCAAATTTTTTACAAGTTTTTTTACGAGGGGGGGAGGTTTCCATGCAATGAACCGATGCACACATTGCCGAACCTTGAAAACGTTTCCCTGACCCTGATTCAGTGAAGAGATTTGTGTATTGAAGCGAAACTAGGCTAATAGGGAAGCGTTTTCAAGGATCGGCAATGCACACAATAAATTTCTCACATAGAAAACCCCCATGTAGGGTTATTTTGGTGTAAAACTTGAAAAATCGCAAAATTGCCCTTTTTGGGGGCAGCCTGTATAAATAACGATTTTCTTTCTCGAAAAATCAATTTTATACACGTCAATAAATTCTTTGTTATAAGAAAAATTGGAAAGAAAAGCCGATTAACACCTACTAGACTTTTATCAATAATTTAGAACCAATGTTTACATGTTAATAAATTGAAAGATGCATCATAGGGAAATGAAACCATTTGTAATATCAGGTATGTAAGTTAATCACTCGCTGTCATAACTTTTTCTAAACATAACAAGAAGACCGAGCGCCTTCAGCCTTCTGTATTTCTTCCGAGTGAGGTCAGTACGAGCTCGATCTTCGGTCTCGCTTATGAGTGCAGTCAGCACTACATGTACAAACCTCCCCAAACCCGACCCAATATGGGAGCGCCACATGCTAACAAAAAATGGGCTCGTGCCAGCGTCGTAATTTTGGTCCAGGTTTGGGGGGGGGGTTTCTATAAATGTTCAGATTTAGGAGAAGGGGAAATTTTGGAAAATTTTCGATTTTCTTCCTCGAAATATCAAATTTTTGTTATAAATCATTTGAATATGTTTTTAGTATTTTCTTGTGATAATTAGTCAAAATTTATATTGTGCCTTGAAACAAATATGGTGAAAGATCGTCTGCAAGAATTTCAAGTATATATTTAATAATGCAGTTTCATTTTTCAGTTCTAATTTTAAGAGAAAATCAATGATGATTAATAACACTCAAGCTGATGACCGCCTTGAAAGAAAACTGTTTCACACTCAGTCTTTTCCTTCCGAAAGCACATTATTTTTAAATGAAGAACACTGGGAAGATGTTGAAGCTGTAAGTAGTTTTTTAATAATAAAAAAGAGTAGGACTTTTTTCGATCGTTTTTTTCATTTTTTTTATTTCGGGGGGAGGGGAATTTCCCGGATTGACCCCCCCCCCCTCCCTACTCGCTACGTACTTGTCAATGAGATAAGGGGGACATATCCCAAGTGGTTCAGGGAGAAGGATCGGCTAGGAGGGTGAATTCCTAGATGGGAAAAAATCTCTAACCCTTTTGATTAAGACTTTTTTTAAATTTTGGTCCACTAGGGGGCACCTACCCTCTTGCCTATGTTACTGTAAGTCCCCCTACTAAAGAGGAAGATTGAAAAAAAATTTTCTAATGACTTTTTATATTTTTGCTCAACAATTTAAAAAAATGTTCAACTATGTCCCCAAAAGAGAAATTCTGCCTACGGCACTGGAAAAGAATTTCATTCATATAAAAGATTCTTTTAGTTTTTGGAACAGATTAAAAATTTGCACAGCAAGATGGATGAAATGAAAGAGTATTTGAAGGATATGAGAGAAATTCATGAAATTATATTAAAATCACCATTTGCCGATCCAAGTAGATAATTCTTCAACATTTTACTACAACCTTTTTAGCATTGAGTAAAAAGCTTAATTTTGAGGTTGAATCATTTAAATCACATTCATATTCGATAAACAATGTATTAAAAGGTATTATCATTTATAGTAAAACCTTGTAAAACATTTTTAAAGCACTGAATCATGATATAAAATACTTAGTCGAATCCGAAGCAAATTTTAGAATAAAGAAAAACCATGTAAGGATACTCCTGGGCATACGTGTATAACACCCAAGAAAATTTTGACATTCTGTGAGTGGGCCCCCTTGGTTCCCTTTATGTTTATTTTTAAAACTTTCCAAAATTTCGGGCAAAAACATAAGAGGGGAACCATTAGGAAAATGGTTAATTTTTTCTGGGAAACCCTAATGTATAGGGATTTTTTTAAATTTTGGCTTTGGGGGAGGGGGCACCTGCCTCCCTATCACCCCCTTGCCTATGTCACTGCTTCCGAGTATAATTTAAAATTTTTAGATGATGACTACAAATCACAAATTTCATAATTTGATGGTAGAATTTAACAATGAACAAGTCATATACCGTGAAAAGTCTCAGCAAAGGATTCGATCATATCTCCAAATCTGTAAGTCGATGATACAAGTTTTGAAATGTTATTATGGTTTAGCTTTTGATTTTTGCAATATAAAAAGCAAAATGAAGCTGAAATCTTGAGTTCAATAGGGTGTGGATTTGAATATAATATTGTGCATACATGAAAAAGGGTATGGAAGTCACACCCTATTCGTTGTAAGGGGTCAAAAATCTTGAAAAAACATAAGGGTCTCCTCTTACGATAAATAGCACTTCATAATTCGAGTTTGTAAAAGTTATAAAAGGACTTCGTACGAAGTGGTCGTTTTTCATGACTTTTAAAGACTTCGTATAAAGTGATCGTTTTTAATGACTTCGTATCAAGTGATCGTTTTTAATGACTTCGTATCAAGTGATCGTTTAAGTCGCCACCCTGGGTCTGATCCCGGCAAAAACTTGTGTAATTTATATAAACGAGGTACTCGCTAAGCCGCCACCTTAGGCCCAGGGTGGTGGCTTATCGAGAGTCGATTATACTTTTCTCAATATAAAGTTCAAAAACGTTGAAAATTACAAATATTAACAAAATTATTAGAAAGTATGGGAGGTGATCTCGCACATTTTCAGGAGGATGGGAATGGGTCGTGCACAGTGGCGGTTCTAGGATTTCATTTTGGAGAGGCAAACTTTTTTGTCCAAAATTATTTTAATTTTAGCTGGTGTTGAAATGGATAATGATGCGATTGAAGAGGCTATTAAAAATGGTCATATTTTTGATATGGTCTCGGTAGGTCTCTCTTTATTTCAATTTTTAAAACAACTTTATAGATATTTATGGCAGAACGAAATAAGACAGATATTTTTGAAGATATAAAATCACGGCATGCAGATATTTTGAAGCTTGAAGCAAGTATTAAAGAACTTCATGAAATTTTTCAAGATTTGAGTATGCTAGTTGAAAACCAGGTTATCTCTGCTGTTTAAAGCGATATAATTTACGCTTTTAAAGGGAGAAATTTTGAATAATATTGAAGAGAACATCAATTCTGCCAATTATTATGTACATATTGGTAAAAAAAATGTCGTAACTGCCAAGAAAATACGGGATAGAAATATCAAGGTAAGCTTTAGAATTTTAAATTTGGATCTTGCATTATTAGAAAAAAGTTGCTGCGGCTATATGCTCAATTATTCTTATAATTATTTTATTTGTTCTTGGTGCTGCAGTGTTTTACTTCTACCTATCGGACGTATGTTGTTAATTTGGAATCTAGATATTTCTAACTTGAAAGAAATGCCTCTTTTATGCCATTGCTTCATGGCTCCTGAAAATTGGGAAAAGTGTTTCTATCCGAGCACTATATAGTAAAATACACTTCAGAGTGATATTTAGGGCTTAAAAACATATCTACCGTTTTTCCTAAAATGTGAAAAATTGCGTTTTTAGGACCCGGTGTGCCCTGGTTCAAGCTCCTGGCCAAACTTTTTGCATATTTTAATTTTTCGCCACAAAAACTCTTGAGTACCCTGCAGGATCAAAAGACATCTACCATCGGTTTTAAGGATACCTCAGTCATTTTAAATGCTTTTTCGATAATTTAAAAAAATACTCCACATTTCGAGCTCTACAAGAATCCGAACAAATTTTTGTCTCGCAACCCTTCTAAGGTCCTTAAAAACACCATTCGAAACTTTAAGCTAGGAATAAAAGACCTCAAATTTTTTAAAGATTCTGAAAGAGCATGACCGATTTTATTTACTTACAAAAAATCATGAAAAATGGATTTATACTTTTCATTTGTAAAAAATTATGTGAAATAATAAGCAATTTTAAAGTTTCGTTCGAATGGCTAAAATGATTCAGTGGTAATGCTTTCAGCTTTGGTTCCAAAGGTAGTGGGATCAGCTCCCACTTGCGACGAATTGATTTTGCCGCAAAATATCATGTTAATTTTTTTGGATGTCTCACTTTTTCGCATATTTTGGTGTGCCGTGGCTAGTGCTGGTGATGCTGAACTCCTTTGCAGCGCGCCAGATCACTACACCATGGCGGTCACTGAATGGCTCATATTGAATTTCGACCATGTAGTAGTGCCAACCGTAATAGGCTCAAAAACCGAGAATTTTCACATTTAAAAAAAACAATAGGATATGTTTTTAGGCCCTACATAGCACCCTGAAGTTTATTTCAATATAGATTTCCAGGCTAGAAAGACTTTTCCCGATTTTCAGGAGCCGTGGTTTATATATGGAGCTTTAACTCTTTACATATCAATCTTTTATATTACTTTCTTGATGCCTTAGTATTTTATTTGTACCTCATGCAAACATTTATTAAAATTTGGTATAAAGTTTGTGAAAATTGATTTGTTTTTGTATCGACATCATCCATTCGTTTTGCTTTGCTATAACTTTCTCATGAAAGTTATGAGTTTTAAATGTGACTCATAAATATTCATCGAAAGTAAAATTATACAGTTTAACAAATTCTCAGTCATGTTGTGAAGACAAAACTGACTAGACTAGTTGGGTGGCGTTTTGATCCGTCATGATGATTATGTTAAAATATATAATTATTGGATCTTTATTTTTCTTAATTACTATGTTATTTGGTAGTAGACATTTTGATTCAAAATTTGCATATAAGACTATTAGGCAAAATCAATTTGATAAGAAAATTCTTCTAGTAGACGAACCTGTACTAAAACTTATAAAACAAGATTCTAATACCAGTTTGGATGTGCTAAAAAGGAAAATTTTATTTGCTTCGCCTACTATAGTTTCAAATATTCACAATATTTTATTGAACATTCAACTTATTTATATCTTTGATGATCCTGCTAAAGATTACATTATTTTTCGGCATAAAGATACAAAGCGAGCACTTACAAGGTGTGTATTAGAAGTGGAAAAGGCCGGACCTTGGATTTACCCAGCCCGGCTTGGGCCTTCCGAATGAAGTCACAATAGAGTAAAAAAAGAAGGGCCGAATCTAGGCTCTGTAATGGCTCGGGAAGCTCAGGAGCTTTAGGGCATTCAAGGGTCATCCAGTGGCTTAAGCAGAAGGGTCGGCTAGGGGGAAGGGGTGGGGAGGGTCACTTCCCCCAAAAGGCTGATTTTTCTCAAAAAACATAAGGTAGTAAAAAATCGTAGAGAGGGGTCATTTCAGGTTACAATTTTTGGGTAACAGCTTTGTAAAACACCACTTTCACGTTTTTTAAGTACCCTTATGTATAGGGATTTTTTCAAATTTTGGCCCACTAAGGAACGCCTTCCCCTCCTTGCCTATGCCACTGGTACGATCCCTCGGCTCAATCTGGGCCGGCCCACGGACGTGGCTAGGTTTGGATTTTGGGGGAAGGGGGCTTATCTATGTAACTTAGGCCCTTGCCTTTTTGGACTCTCGGGTCGATCGTTGCCCGTTGTTTTCCACCCCCTACTGTGTATTTTTTCCCTTGTAACACATATTTCATTGATTCCAGATTCAAAACCGTGCCTACCAAAATCAATCTTCATAACAACTCTATTGATGTTCTAATACCAAAAGATATTGATAAATTTTTATGGAGTTGGAAGCATGGCCGATTTTTAGATTGTAAAAAAGTTAATGTGATAGGAAGACATTCTTCAACAAGACAGGTTATTCCATTGACATTTATCAAGAATATGGCATTATTCCGAGATCTCTTAGCTAAATATACTGTTACTGGGTTTCTTATGGGTGGATCTCTACTAGGTAAAAAATTCATAATTGGA
This sequence comes from Acrobeloides nanus, assembly GCA_900406225.1. Lineage (NCBI taxonomy): Eukaryota > Metazoa > Nematoda > Chromadorea > Rhabditida > Cephalobidae > Acrobeloides > Acrobeloides nanus. The sequence goes on along the minus strand of OZJO01026910.1, from coordinate 25,815 downwards.
AACTGGTTCAGGGAATGGAGTGGGTGTATTGAAGCGAAAATCAAATATTTTCGGATTTTTATGAGAAAACCATCGATTCTTAGGTTTTTCTAGGTGGGGAATCGATTGCGCGCACTCCCGAACTGTGAAAACGCTTCTTTGACCCTGATTCAGGGGAAAAAAAAATTAAAAATCGCACTTTTAATGCTTGAAAACCGAAAACACCGATCCCTTTCAAGCATTAAAAGTGCAATTTTTTATTTTTCCCTGAATCAGGGTCAAGGAAGCGTTTTCACGGTTCGGGAGTCTATCAGGATTAGCTTTGTATTTCTGGAGAAATCCTCAAAAACAAAAAATTTCAAAATATCAAGTTTCGAAACATCAAACGACCATAAAAATGGGTATTCTCGAAAAAACCTTGGCTCCAGGGTTACGCCTCTATTCTTTCCTCTTATCCCCTCCTTTCTTCTGACTACTTTTTTAATTTTAGGCTGGTACCGAGAATGCTCTATTATACCTCATACCACTGATATAGATTTTGGCATGTTATCTGAAAAACATTCTGAACCTCTTATTGAAGATCTAAAAACTTCCTCAGATTTTACATTATATTGGAAGTTAGGCATGGTCGGTTGTTCTCAAATTTTTTTAAACCCCAAATTTAGCCAAACGATTCTATGGAGATTAGTGTTTATAAAGATAATATCAAAATGGATTTATTTTATGTGTATAAAGACAAAGTAAGAGGTGGTTCCTATGTAGCCGGAATGCTTGTTGCAGAACGACAAAAACTGAGATGGAACTATCCAAAGATAAAAGAAATTTGTACAGGAGATTTATTAGACCATTTAATGTATTTGCCATGTAATATTGATAAAGTTATTGAGGTATGGAAATATTTGTTTAAAGATATTGTTGTAAAAGTTTTTAGGCAGATTATGGTAAGGAGTGGGCAAAAGATTTTGATACATCAAAATTTGAGTGGAGCAAATCCCACAAAAATTTGGAAAAAGGAGAAGCCATTCCTGCGTCTCAATGGAAATATATGTACCAAAAATTTGTAAATTGGTAACTTGTGTGTGTTATTTACCTATATAAAAAATAAAAAGAAATATTCTAGAGAAACATTTACGATTAGGCTTTTAAATTTTACAAAAATCTTTATTTTTAACCAATACTAATCTTTTTATACAAACAAATTTCAAATATTAAAATCAAATTTATAATTTCAAAATCAGGAAAATGGAACTTTTTGAGCATAAGCTGGTGGTGGCGCAGAAGCCGATGGGGCATACTGATCATAGCTATAAATAAAAATTCGATATTTTTGAGATCCATAACCCCATCCAGTAGAATGTTCGAAATAAATAAATTTTGTCGGTCTTGGAAGCTCGGGAAAGACTGCATGCGGTCCCGCAACACAAAACCATCTTCCACCGTATTGCGAAAGAAAAGCGCGATTTATATCATCACATATTTTTTGGTCATCGTATAAATATGCACCAGTGTTTTGGCTTTGTCCACCTTTGCCATAATGACGATGTTGTTCAACGACTTGGCTTACAACTCGGATTGCAAACTGGATCATATCGGGTGGCATATTTGATTCTTTTAAGCAAGATTTTGAGTCGAATTGTCCCATTTTGTGAAAACCAAATCTGAAAATTTTATTCAAATGAAACAAAAGTATAAGAATGGTAAAAATTTTAAATAAAGTCCAAAGTTAGCAGTAGGAAATTTTTCAAAAAAAGATATTGAAAAAATTAAAAATCAGACAGTGCCATCTCATGGAGAGAACAAATCGATTAGCGTGCGCATAAACAAATGATTTTATTCCACTGCCTTGCTATTTTTATTTGCTCATTCATCGTTAGTCGTATGACTCATAAGAGAAAATTTCTTACGTCATTGTATCTTTTCAAACATATGTTCAAAAATATACAATGACGTAAGAAATTTCCTTATTTTTCTAAAGGTAATTTTACGTTTCTAGGGATAATTTTATGCGAGGAATCGATTGACCGCATTCCCGAACCTATAAAATGCTTCTCTCTACCTGATTCAGGGAAACAATTGGGTTTTTGAAAAGTGAAAAACGACAATTTTCTCTTCAAAAATCCAATTTTTTCCTGAATCAGGGCCAAGGAAGTGTTTGCAGGGTTCGGGGATGAGCGCGATTTTTGGCCTCTTAAATTATTTTTCTGGGAAAGTGATGTTCTATCAAGTTGTTTCCCATGAATTTTTAAGTCAAAATTGACCTATAAACGTCGATTTTAAATGTGGAAATTAAAAGATATAGCTATTTTATTCGAATTTTCACTATTTTTGGCCAAAAATCAAATTTTTGATCCCACAAACATAATTATAACTATATCGACTATATTGGGCTATTCAATAAATAACAAAATTTTGCAGATTCAATCGAATCTGTGAAGGGTACGTTCATATGGCATCATCGGCCGAGTGCACCTATCCGCGTTTCTCGCTCCTGAGGCGTGGCCATCCGAGCGCCCATTCTCGACCCAGGCCAATTCAGTGTCTCATGTATAGTATTCTAGTGATGTTGTCTAACTCATTCTGTTAATATGTTAGTATTGTTACTATTATACTCTGGTGGATAAAGGTTATTACAGTGTAGCGACTCACCCACACGGTAACACCACTAAGTTTCTACATGTATAAGGCATAATCCCAAACACAACCATTACAAATCTTTATCAAAATGACTCCATATGGGATTTTTCTATGCGAGGAATCGATTGCACACATTGCCGAGCCGCAAAAAATTTAATTTTTCAATTCTTCCTTTGGGGAACCAATGGGTAAAAAATTCGAATTTTCAAAAATTTTTTCAAATTTGATAATTTTGTACGTAGAGTTTTTCGACATGGAGAACTAGAATTGGAAGGAATTTTTTTATTTTGACCACAGGAAGTAGGTACCCTACGAGGATTATACTTTCTAAAAAGATTTCACAACGAAAATCGGCAATAATAGCAATCGATGCATCGGCAATGATAGAATGATAGCAATCGCACCTAGAAAACCCCTAGACTGTTGTTTTCCGGCTGAAACCCGACCTTTAGTTCATTTTTGCTTCAATACACCTATCATTTTTCTGAATATGGGTCAGAGAAGCATTTTCAGGTTTCAGAAATGCGCGCAATCGATTCCTCGCATAGAAGAACCCCCTATGGGGTCATTTTTTAACAATTCGATGAAATCTGCAAATGCAGGTTATTTACCCATATAAACAATAAAAGAAAAATGCTCTAGAGAAACATTTACGATTATGCATTTAAATGATACAAAAATCTTTATTTTTAACCAATACTAATCTTTATATACAAACAAATTTTAAAATATTAAAATCAAATTATAATCTCAAAATCAGGAAAATCCAATTTTTTGAGCATAAGCTGTTGGTGGCGCAGAAGCCGATAAGCCACTCTGATCATAGCTATAAATAAAAATGCGATATTTTTGAGACCCAGTAAGCCATCCAGTAGAATGTTCGAAATAAATAAATTTTGGCGGTCTTTGAAGCTCGGGAAAGACTGCGTGCGGTCCGGCAACACAAAACCATCTTCCACCGTATTGCGAAAGAAAAGCATAATTTATACCATCACATATTTTTTGGTCTTTGTATAAATAATCTCCGGTGTTTTGGCTTTGTCCACCTTTGCCATAATGACGATGTTGGTCAACGACTTGACTTACAACTCGCATTGCAAATTGGGTCATATTGGGTGACATATTTGATTCTCTTAAGCAAGATTTTGAGTCGAATTGTCCCATTTTGTGAACACAAAATCTAAAATTTTTATTAAAATGAAACAAAAGTATAAGAATGGTAAAAAATTTTAAACAAAGTTCAAAGTTAGCGAAAGGAAAATTTTTCAAAAAGAAATTGAAAAAATACAACAATCGAACAGTGCCATCTCATGGTAATGATAAATTGATAATCGAGCGCATAAACGAATGTTTTTATTCTACTGCCTTGCTATTTTTATTCATTCATCGTTACTCATCATTAGTCAAAAATTCTCATTGTTAGTCTAAAATTTCCAAAAAGGACAAAAGTAATCATCAACTGATTCGGAAGAGGAAATTTTTACGTCATTGTGTCTTTTCAAAAATAATTTTGTTTGTGTTTCAAAATATATACAGAGTGAGCAAAAAAAAGGATTTTTATGATTTTTTGGAACCCGAAAATTTATTTTTCTAAGGATAATTTTATGTTTCTAGGGATGATTTTATGCGAGGAATCGATTGCGCGTATTTCCGAACTCAGAAAATGCTTCCCTGGCCCTGATTCAGGGGAACAATTGGGTTTTTGAAAATTCGAAAAACGACAAAACCCAATTTTTCCCTGAATCAGGGTCTGGGAAGCATTTTCAGGGTCCGAGAATGTGCAATCGAGTCCCAGCATAAAATTATCCCATAGGGGTCAGTTTTCACACGCAGTCTTTTCCTTCCGAAGGCACGAAAAAAATGGCCAGTAACTCTTCAAACTGCTTTTTTAAAAGTTGTTCCTGGGGTCATAATCTACTAATCTACAAATCGTTTTTTTCAATTTCTCTGTCAACCACTTTTCAACATGCCGTGAGAGGCAATAGTAAAATAGTCTGTTTTTTGATTAAAAATGTAAATTTGTGGGAAATCATTTTTGGACAAAAATAGCCATTTTTTAAACGATTTTTTGAAAAAATGTCATTTTTTAATTGAATTGAAGAATTGAAAAAAGATCAGTAAAAAATTTTTCAAGTCTAGAACCACCTTGGCCACCCATCCGACTGAAATCCGGCCTTTAGTTCATTTTTATTTCAATACGCCTATCATTTTCCCTGAATATGGGTCAGGGAAGCATTTTCAAGTTACAGAAATGCACGCAATCTATTCCTCAATAGAAAAACTCCCGATGGGGTCATTGTTTAACGATTCTATGGAATCTGCAAAAGCATGTTATTTACCTATATAAAAAATAAAAGGAAAATATTCTAGAGAAACATTTACGATTAGGCTCTTAAATTTTACAAAAATCTTTATTTTTAACCAATACTAATCTTTTTATACAAACAAATTTAAAATATTAAAATCAAATTTATAATTTCAAAATCAACAAAATGGAACTTTTTGAGTATAAGCTGGTGGTGGCTCAGAAGCCAATGGACCATTCTCATTATAGCTATAAATAAAAATGCGATATTTTTGAGACCCATAACCCCATTTAGCAGAATGTTCGAAATAAATAAATTTTGTCGGTCTTGGAAGCTCGGGAAAGACTGCATGCGGTCCCGCAATACAAAACCATCTTCCACCGTATTGCGAAAGAAAAGCACGATTTATACCATCACATATTTTTTGATCGTCGTATAAATATGCACCGGTGTTTTGGCTTTGTCCACCTTTACCCCAATGACGATGTTGTTCAACGACTTGGTATACAACTTGGATTGCAAACTGGGTCATATCGGATGGCATATTTGATTCTTTTAAACAAGATTTTGAGTCGAATTGTCCCATTTTGTGAAAACCAAATCTAAACATTTTATTAAAATGAAAGAAAAGTATAAGAATGGTAAAAATTGTAAATAAAATCCAAAGTTAGCGAAAGGAAAATTTTTCAAAAAGAAATTGAAAAAATGCAACAATAGGTCAGTGCCATCTCATGGAGAGGACAAATCGATATGCTAGGCATAAACAAATGATTTTACACTTCCTTGTTATGTTTATTTGCTCACTCGTCGTTAGTCTTATAACTCTCCGCCCAGAAAAACTCACTAATGTTTTTACGCTCCGGGAATGCGTGAAATCGATTTCCCGGATAAAATTACCCCTATAGGGGTCATTTTTAGAAAAATTTTTTGGTAAAAATTCAATTAAAAAGTCGTAGAACTTTTGGATCAACCAAATATAAACGTTGATTTTAATTTGGAAATTAAAAGTTATAGCTATTTTATGCGAATTTTCACGATTTTTGACCAAAAATCGAATTTTTGACCCCCTAGATGAGTTTTTCCGGGAAAGTTATGAAAAGCTACACAGTTGTTCCCCATGAATTTCTACATTAAAATAACTATTCGCTGATGATTTTTGATGATGCAGAATAAAAAGTTATGACCACTTTTATGCGAATTTCTATGAAAAGCGTGAGTTATTTATTTGAAAAAATCTTTTTTACTAAAAAATGAATTTTTCTCAAAAAAGCGACGTTAGCGAAAGGAAAGTATTTCAAAAATAAGTTGATAAAAGAAATGCCAGAAAACCAAAACATGATTTTTTGTACTCGGGGTTTTCGGGTATAGCCTGGCCAATCCAGACTAGTTGGTGTTTGTCAGACTAATTCGTTTTATGCGAATTCCAAGAGGACTATATAATGAAGCGCCGTTTGGGATGCTCGGAAGTGAGGCCGAGAGCGACGAGCGCCGAAGGCGCTCGGTCTCCAGTTTATCATACATTGAAAGGGTAAATTTTGGAAACTGGAACAGCTCTTTTTAGTCACTCTTATGAGGTGAGATGGGATATTTGATGTTGGAGACCTTTTTGGCTGACGCGCTCCGCTTATCGAAAATTTTTTGATAATTTCCTTATATTTAAGGAAAAATTAGCACCGCAGGCGAAATTTTTTGTTGAAAAATGTTTGTTTTTAGGCTAAAATTGTTCAGAAATTACAATTTTTGGGAAAATATATAAACTTAGACAATTATTGGTAAAAAATTTAAGAAGAGAAAAGGCAGCTTCTTTTGTCGAAATTTTGACATTTTCCACCGTTTTTGGCTATAGCGAACATTTTCTAAGTGTTTTTAGAAAAAGTTGAAAATTTTTGAAAAAATTGATTTTTTGGACCCCATGGATAGACCCCAAAAAAATCAATTTTTTCAAAAATTTTCAACTTTTTCTAAAAACACTTAGAAAATGTTCGCTATAGCCAAAAACGGTGGAAAATGTCAAAATTTCGACAAAAGAAGTCAGATAAAGGTGTTTTTTGACCCCCCTGATTTCAATGGAAACGCTAAAAAACGCTATTTTTCGATTTTCAGGGTTGATTAGCTCAATGGGGTGTAACCATCATCAGCTAATTCCACAAAAAATAAAGGCAAACCAGGGATGCTCTACAAGAATATGGACATTTTTTTTTTAAGTCGCACCATCATCTGCGGCCCTTCCCTTGTAAGACCATATATATTGGGTTTTTAGGTAAATAACTGGCTTTTGCAGATTCCATCGAATTGTTTAAAAATCATCCTATAGGGGGTTCTTCTATGCGGGAATCGATTATGTGCATTAAATTAAATTTTTTCAATCTTGTGCTATGGGAACAAAGGGTAGAAAATTCGAATTTTCAAAATTTTTCCAAATTTGTTAATTTTGTACGTAGGGTTTTTTGACATGGAGAACTCAAATTTGAAGGAATTTTTTGATTTTGACTACAGGAAGGTACCCTACGAGGGTCATACTTCCGAAAAGATTTCACAATGAAAATCGCTTAAATCAGAGTCAGGGTAATTTTTTCATGCATGGGCAATAATAGCAATCGATTCCGCACCTAGAAAACCCCTAGACTGCCGGTTTTCCGACTGAAATACGATCTTTAGTTCATTTTTATTTCAATATGCCTATCATTTTCCCTGAATATGGGCTAGGGAAGCATTTTCAAGTTTCAGAAATGCGCGCAATCGATTCCTCGCATAGAAAAACCCCCTATGGGATTATTTTTTAACAATTCGATGGAATCTGCAAAAGCATGTCATTTACCTATATAAAAAATAAAAGGAAAATATTCTAGAGAAACATTTACAATTAGGCTTTTAAATTTTACAAAAATCTTTATTTTTAGCCAATATTAATCGTTTTATACAAACAAATTTAAAATATTAAAATCAAATTTATAATTTCAAAATCAAGAAGATGGAACTTTTTGAGCATAGACTGGTGGTGGCTCAGAAGCCAATGAGCCATTCTCATCATAGCTATAAATAAAAATGCGATATTTTTGAGACCCATACTTCCATCCAGTAGAATGTTCGAAATAAATCAATTTTGCCGGTCTTGGAAGCTCGGGAAAGACTGCATGCGGTCCGGCAATACAAAACCATCTTCCACCGTATTGCGAAAGAAAAGCATGATTTATATCATCACATATTTTTTGGTCGTCGTATAAATATGCACCGGTGTTTTGGCTTTGTCCACCTTTACCCCAATGACGATGTTCTTCAACGACTTCGCTTACAACTTGGGTTGCAAACTGGGTCATATCGGATGGCATATTTGATTCTTTTAAACAAGATTTTGAGTCGAATTGTCCCATTTTGTGAAAACAAAATCTAAACATTTTATTAAAATGAAAGAAAAGTATGAGAATGGTAAAAATTTTAAATAAAGTTCAAAGTTAGCGAAAGGAAAATTTTTCAAAAAGAAATTGAAAAATGCAACAATAGGTCAGTGCCATCTCATGGAGAGGATAAATCGATATGCAAGCGCATAAACAAATGATGTTATTCTACTTTCTTATTTTGTTTATTTGCTCATTCGTCGTTAGTCTTATGAATCTCCTCCAGAAAAACTCACTAACCAGCTGTTTTCCTGCAAAAAATCGAATTTTACTTTTCGCTTCAATGCACCCATCACTCTCTCTGAGCCAGTGAAGCGTTTTTACCCTCCGGGAAAGCGTGCAATCGATTCCCCGCATAAAATTACTCTTATAGGGGTCATTTTTTTGCTCAACTTGTCTCTGGAACCGGAAAACCGTATTTTTTAGTATTAAGACCATATATATTGGGTTTTTAGGTAAATAACTGGCTTTTGCAGATTCCATCGAATCGTTTAAAAATCACCCTATAGGGGTTCTTCTATGCGGGAATCGATTATACGCATTAAATTAAATTTTTTCAATTTTGTGCTATGGGAACCAAAGTTTTAAATTTTACAAAAATCTTTATTCTTAACCAATATTAATCTTTTTATACAAACAAATTTTAAAATATTAAAATCAAATTATAATCTCAAAATCAGGAAAATGGAACTTTTTGAGTATAAGCTGGTGGTGGCGCAGAAGCCGATGAGCCACTCTGATCATAGCTATAAATAAAAATGCGATATTTTTGAGATCCAGTAAGCCATCCAGTAGAATGTTCGAAATAAATAAATTTTGTCGGTCTTTGAAACTCGGGAAAGACTGCATGCGGTCCGGCAATACAAAACCATCTTCCACCGTATTGTGAAAGAAAAGCACGATTTATACCATCACATATTTTTTGGTCGTTGTAGTAATAATCACCGGTCTCTTGGCTTTTTCCACCTTTACCCCACTGACGATGTTGGTCAACGACTTGGCTTACAACTCGGATTGCAAACTGGGTCATATCGGATGGCATATTTGATTCTCTTAAGCAAGATTTTGAGTCGAATTGTCCCATTTTGTGAAAACAAAATCTAAACATTTTATTAAAATGAAACAAAAGTATAAGAATGGTAAAAATTTTAAACAAAGTTCAAAGTTAGCGAAAGGAAAATTTTTCAAAAAGAAATTGAAAAATGCAAAAATCGGACAATGCCATTTCATGGCAACGATAAAATGGTAAGTGAGCGAATAAATAAGTGATTTTATTCTACTGCTTATAAAGGCGGCCCCGCAATCAGCGAGAATACACACAATGCTATTTATTAGATAGTGTTAAGTGTATTTATACAATGTACAAAACAGGTTTTGAGGCGTACAACCCTATATGCCATGCTGTTTTTTATAGTGATTATTATCCATAATTAGTTTTAAATTTTCACAAGAAGACAAAAATAACCATCATTGATGATTCATAAGGAGATTCTTACGTCATTGAATCTTTTCAAAAATATGATGATTTTAAGGAAATTCTTACGTCATTGTATCTTTTCAAAAATATGTAGGATTTGAAAATATATACAAGATGAGCAAAAAAAAGGATTTTTGTGATTTTTTGGAACCCGAAAATTTATTTTTCTAAGGGTAATTTTATGTTTCTAGGGATAATTTTATTTTACTATACAACCACAGTAAGTACTGACCCAAAAATGATTGCAAAATGTCTTAGAGGCTAAGCTAGAGATATGCAAAAATTTTCATTGAATTTGGACAACTTTAAATTCGAAGCGGAATTCGAACCCGAGCCCAAAACTGCAAATCTGTCATTTTAGCCACTCGGCCATAGGCTCGTGATGGAAAACCCAATGTTATGGCGTTCTTCCTACTCGTCTCGGCGAGCTGAATAGAGTGGCATTAAAATTTCAAATTTCCTCCAATTTTAGCACAATGGCTAACGTCCTAGCCATTAAGCCATGCGCGCATAGATTTTTTGAATCTTGCAATAACACAGAGTTTATTTTTTCTAAAAAATTATTTATCTACAGGGTGGCCCATAAAAAAGTGGCTTTTTGCGATTTTTTGGGACCCAGTTCATACGGTTTTTCTTCATAACAGAAATTTTTTTCACAAAAAGTGAGGTTCTACAAAGTTGTCCGTCATGATCAGGAACAACTTTTTAGAACATCACTTTTTGTGAAAAAATTTCTGTTATGGAGAAAATCCTTATGAACCGGGACCCAAAAAATCACAAAAAGCCACTTTTTATTGGGCCACTCTGTAAATAATCAATTTTAAAAATAAAAAATACACACAGATTAAAATGTGACAAGTCAGTTCATAAAACTTCTAATTCTTGAAATCAAAGCTGGACGATGCGTTTTTGGACCATTCTCGGCAGTTGTTGGCGGAAATCGCAGTTCATATAATTGAGGATAAGTTTTCTTGAACTAAAAAATTTTCTTGTACGAAGAACACAAAAATAAGCGAAAAAAACGCAACGTCATTTTCTTTTTACCACTTTTATTCAACTATTAGAACAAAAAGAAAAAATTAAATGTGCAGTTTTTGAGAAATTTTACGGGGGGAAAACGATAGACCCACTAAAAGTCGCTTATTCGTTTTTTGGACTTTTTTCTCCATTCTTTAGTGGGAACCTTACAAGCGACTCATCATTGTAATGCTCTTGGTCTGAAAAAATTCACAAGCGAAAAAAATTCTGACACAAGATAACAAGCAAAACCCTTAAAAATAGGCATAATAACATCCAAAAACAAAACAAAAATACGCATCCTTCTTGGGATGCGTTAAATAGACAAAAATAAGCAAAATCGACCAAAATGGCGCAGTCGGTAGCACAGCAATCGTTCATTTTCCAACACAGGGTTCGATACCCAACAGCGTAAAAATTGAATTATCAGAATATATCATACAGAGGAGAGGGTTTTTTTCAAGTTTTTAAATTTTAGTTGCTGCTAGAAGTTTTACACTTACATTTTTAAGCTTTTTAGTTTTTTCATCTTTACTAATATCTTTGCATTCTATAATTGTATCAAGCAACTTCAAAAGTTGGTTATCTGTTTCTCTTTGTTGTTCCTGGTATGTTTTTGAGTCTATTCTTTCACAGAATGGCATTGGAGCTGGTGGCGTTTGAGAAGATCGGCGTCTTTCTGTTCTCTGGCACTAAAAGTATGCATATAGGTTCGTTGTGATAAGACATTTGTTCTACTGAAAAATTTTTTTTTGCAAAAGTACCCCTCCTCTTTAATCGACTCTTCTCCCGACGCCATAGGTGCACAAGGAGGGGCGGGACACTTATCCAAGCACAATATGTTTTTGAAATTTTTTTTGAAAACGATATGTTTTTGACCTTTTTTGGTCGTCAAACGTAAAATTGTCGTAAAAAATATGTAAATTTTGGTAAAAAACTTGTTGTCTCGGGTCAAAATACAACATGTTTTCTCATTTTTGCCCCCGATACGACGACATAGGGAAGAGACAGTCCTCCCCCTCCCCTCTTGTGCACCTATGCCCGACGCATCTGGCGACCACAGGAATGAACTTTTAATATTTATGACATTTTACTTTTTGTTCAAGCCTTGTATGCAATTCATTATCCACAATTTTATACAATTCATCTGGCACTGTAAATAGCATTTCATGATAATCCAAAAAGAAAGTGAACAATAATGGAGATTCTACGACACTAATTTTGTCTGATGGCTCCATAAAGCATTGCGAAACACGTTCAATGATCTAAAAGTTTTTTCCTCATTAGGAGGTATACAAAAATATCAACATACTACATAGCGGTTTTCTTTTTGGTTATCTAGAATTAAGCATTGGTTTTCCGAAATCTTTTTTAAATAATGGCATAATTTATGCAAGCGTCTTCGAACGGCTGGTTTGAGTGTTAATAAGCAAAGTTTCATGGATAGGATAAATGAGTCAGCAAAATCGGGATCGATTGCTAAAAAATTTCTGTATCAACAACAAGTTCAAAAATGGAATAAGTTTGATGGGTAAAAAACACCTCCTCTTAGCATAGTGGTGTAGAGAGAAGGGCCGACTAGGGAACAGTTTTCCAAAAACGTTATTTTCTCCGAAAAACATAAGGGGACCCTTATGATTGAGAATTTTTTAGGGATTTGGGAGGGGCTGCCCTACCCCCTTCCCTATTCCACTACCTCCTATGTAGTGATGCGTCGATCCCTTTTTCGAAATCGGAAAAGTCAAAATCGAAATTTGGACACCGAAATTTCGAAATCGCGATTTCGACGCATCACTACTCCTAGTTTACCCTCTCACTACTCCATTGCCCCTCCGCTCATAAGAGCACTTCAACTAGGTCACATTAATCCACATTTATAGAATCTCACTTTCAATAATAGGATTCAGCTTAATCCTGCTTTTCCCATATGGCGTAACAATATCCATACTCCCACTCCTTCTAGAACTGATTAGCACTCTTTCATTCATCCCACTCGGAATATTCCTCGAAAACATCAACATCGATGAAGGTGTTGATGAATTTATAGTCGAAAAAGTTCTTCCAAAAGCCCCTGGATCATTAGGAATTTGATGAGATAAAGATGTTGTCAAAGGAGAACTTGTATATGGCCCAGATGTGTGTTCATCGATATAGGCTAGTGGCTCTGGAGAATTGTAAGGTTGAACAGCTTGTAAGAAAGAACGGGTGGGGACGATTTTTGAAGGGATTGCTCGGAGGGAGCCATAGTTGTTGTTGCGAATTCTTGGTAGAGAAGAAGAGCCAGAAGTTGAAAGTGTATCGAAGCTCTAAAAATATTGAATTTTTCACATGAGTATAACCTCCATCTCCAAAATCGAAATTTTAGAGAGGTTGGTTAGTCAAGTGTTTTAACAAAAATCAAATGGGGCAAGCTGAAAGCGGTTGTGCGGACCCTCTTCGGTCTCTATTGTGGAGTCAGAAAATGGATCCGGGCTCCTTGAACCCATTTGAATTCAAGTTATCCCTGGGACACATTTGAGTCTAAGAACCTGGGGTGCTTGACTCATGATTTCCGGATCCAGTGGGTCCCGGATTCCTGGGACCCTGGGTTTTGATGTACCAAAACGTAGGGCCCTTTGTGGAGTATTCTCTCTTCACATTCTCGGTCAGCCCTTCCCCAACAATATGACAGGTGGAGGGGTTGGTAGTGTTGTACAAGTGGAGTATAATTGTTTATCATCTTACCCCTGTACGAGGCCTAGTTGCTCGTAAACTTCCTGAAACACTTGTCAAAGGAGTTGATGAAGATTGGCTAATTAGTGACGATAGGGGCAACTCAGACGATCTTTCAATACTTGATATAGTGTCTAAAAAAGCGTCTATGCTAAATTTTCTAATCTTACCAGAAGTCAACCCAATCCCTATTTTCGAAGAACATGTTGTTCCAGTCGTAATCGAAGATTTCAAAGCTGTCTGTGTCTGGAAGTGCTGTAAAATAAAAACCAGAAGTTCTGCATGAATTTGAGGTATGATGGGTGCCATTTGTGCAAGTTGCTGACAGATATTATTAAAGGTATTCAATTCAAGACCTTTATAAACGACTTCAGGTGTTACAGAATGGTCGTCGAAAGGGTATTTGGTTAGGAAGCGAAGCATTTTTCTCATATGATCGGAAATTTCGTCTACAAATAGATTGTTGATGGTCATGATTTTGAACTACCCCTATCCACACTTCTCTTTCTGCCCAGTTCATAATGACGATGGGGAAAGTGGGGCATGAGACAGTTGACGATGCAGAAGCAGAGATAGAGGGGATAGAACAGGGCATGAGTAGAGTCAGAAGATGAACCAATGTCAGAGGTTGTTACAGAATCCGTTCAGGGTCAGATTCAGGGTCAAGGTCATGTAAGGGCCAGGATCAGATTCAGGGTCTGTTATGGGATCTGTTTCGGGGTCAGGGTTAGGGTCAGGATATGGGTCAGGATCAAGGTTTAGGAGGCAAGAGGCAATAGCATATATTTGCTCCCAAATCGTTCGATCGCAATTTTGTAACTCATTCTTACCATGATTACTCCTTAATTTAACAAATCCATGCTCATTAACCATTTCACAGTTCCATTTTATATCCATTCCTTCCACAGCTTGTGCAAAATTTCGGTCCAAATTTAGTGTGCCTAACAGCTTGCCTAGCCTAAAATTTGAATCTTCAAATATCAAAAAAATCTTATACTCACTTTTCCATTAAACAAAACTTCCAAATTTTATACTCATCAATTTCTGTATTCATGATCACATTTTCATGATTTTCTACCGCTCCTAGCGGTCTTCTTTTCATTAAAATATCTTTTCTTGCATTCAACATAGTGCCGCTAATAGACCTAGGTCTTAATTGCATGGGATGTTGAAGTTCTGAAGATCTGCGAATTTTGGGTATCTCATATTCATTTGAAGAGATTGTATTTTCATCAGAGAGTATAACATGATGGGATTTATTAGAAATGACTGGTGGAAGTGGGACCTCTTCATCTTTTTCAGCTTTTGAATTTTCAACGACTTTTTCTAATTTTGAGTTGCTTTGGACGGAGCGTCTGAGTTGATTCTGAGAGGTTGATTTTCTGGGTAAAAGTTTTGGTGATGCAGAGCGTTTTGGCTGCTAAAATAGAATAAATAGTATTGTTGAGAAGAGATTGATTAGCCTACTTCGTTTCTTACATTGTTTTCGGTAAGGCCCGGCAAGTTTCCAGATGAAAAGGATTTTCTTCGGGTAAGATTGGTTGTGATAATTGGCGGTGATTTATATTCTCTAAAATTGAATTGCATGCAGCGGGAAAATGATTAAAAAACTCCTAAAAAAGTATGGACCTAAAAATGGTACTACTTCGGATTAGCTGCCCCAAGTGACAGGATGCTGGAAACCAGAGGCTTTATGGGGGACTGCCCAGATATTACGTTATCAGTTTTTGTGGATTTTTTACCCCTCTCACGTTATCAAAAATGCACTAGTGTTATCAACTTTTTGTAGATAGGGCTGACCCCCCAACATGATAACGTAATACCTAGATGACCCCTGTCAGAATCATTTTTGACAATATACCTTAAATGCCCAATATTTGCATTTTTGCTCATCAAATCTAACATGCCATCAATTGAAGATGGTCTCCCAATGGTCCCGAAATTTCGTAATTTTCTCTCGACTACTTCTTTTTGAAATCTAAATTTATATATTTTTCAATTTTCGCTTACATATATCTCTACCTATATAGACTAGCATCATCTTTAAAAGTTCTATTTTTAAAGTCACGAACATTTATAAAATAACTTTCATTTAAAAATTGCTGCAGAAGTTTTATACAATTTTCTCTAAAAATTTAAATTTTTAGAATAAAAATTTGGGAGCTACTACACAATGGGAAGGGGAACCCAAGTGAAAATTTTTTCTGGAAATGGCCCCTCTAAGGGTAAAAACATGTGAGAAATCCGAATTTGACATTTATAAAATTCCTCGGATTTAAGAAAAGTTGTATATCGACACGAAAATTCAAGAAAATAACATATTTTGGTCTAAAAACAACGCTTTTTCTTATATTCATTTTTTATTAACAATAACATTTTTTGCAATAGTTAAACAATGATTTAATCCAATTTTTGCGACTTTTCGCTTCAATAACAATATCCTTCCCTAAATCAGGGAAGCGCTTTTTTCGCTTCGAAAATGTCAAATTCGGATTTTCCACATGTTTTTACTCGTAGAGGGGTCATTTCCAAAACAAAATTTTCACGTGGATACCCCCTTATTGTGTAGTAGCTCTAAAATTTGTAACTTTACCTAGTGCAGTTTTTTATATCAAAACATTTGGGTAAAATCGGGTCTAAATAATCAATTGCTTCTTTTCCAGTAAAACTGTCTTCATAATAAGTCAGACCTTTACGATGTCTTTTTGTGGGCATTTTATAAAAGCGTTTGAGGACTATGACCCACTAGAAAAGGAAGAGTTATAGTACGTTTCCTCTCATAATGAAAAAAATGTCCAGTCTCGATGGCCAAGTGGTCCATGGAGTTAACTGTCCATTTAATTTAGCAATCAACATCAATGTTTTTATTTCAACTTTTTTTCTATTTTCGGACACTGTGATATTGTGTTGTGCGGGAAGGAAAGGTGGTGGGACTAAATTGTAGCAAAACCGTAGCTACGGGGTTGACCACAGACCCCTCCTCTGAATATTAAAAAATTTTGAAATATTAATTTATTTTTGTTTTAAAAATTTTTACTCACCCTTCTTGTAGAAGAAAACTTATCCGAAATAACATGTCTGGCATTATAAAAATTTTCATTGGTAGGATCAGGTGGTGGACTATCAACTTGTTTTACATCTTTAATAACATTTTCCACAGTATAGTTTTGAGATCGAAGTGGCATCCTTAAAAAACTATTAAAATTTTTTATTAACAATAAAGTACAGGGTGTATAAAAAACCGGGATTTGAACGAGCCGAAAACTTTTTCCCAAAAATGGCCCTATTAGGGCTAATTTTATATAAGGAATTGATTGCGCGCATTCTCGAAGCTTGAAAACGCTTTCCTGACCCTGATTCAAGGAAATAAAAGTGTGTATTGAAGCGACAATATGAAAATTTTGGATTTTTCTTCTGAAAATCATCGTTCCTGGGGTCATTTCATGCGAGGAATTCGAAAACATGCTCTCGAGACGAAAAAATGCTTTCTTGAATCAGGGTAAGCATTTGTAATAACAAGAAATTAACTCAAATCTTTCTTTGTTAATTTTCTTTTATTACACATACCTACTCTGATTCAGGGAAATATTTATTCGACTCGGAAGCATGTTTTTCGGATTCCTCGCATAAGATAATCAGGAATGGTAGGCTGTACTCTCCAAAATCCATATTCACCAAATCAAGGTCAGGAAAGAGTTTTCACGCTTTGGGAATGTGCACAATCGATTCCTCACCTAGAAAACTTATTTTCCTGCGAACTTTCGTTCATTTTCATTTCAATACACATATCTTCCTTCCCTGAATCAAGGTCAGGAAAGCATTTTCATGCTGTGCGAATGCGCTCAATCGATTCCCCGCATAAAATTACCTCTATAGGGATCATTTCTAGAAAAAATTATTTAAAAAATTCATGTCATTTTAGGTTCCTCTCCTTTAAGAGTACTATCGATTTTTCACTTTGGTCCCCCAGAAGTAAAAAATGAAACAAAATTTTTGTCTCTGATTTCGATGATTTTGGTGTCAATCGTCTTCTATCATCGTCCCCTACAACTTTTACAATGACGCTTCAGGTTTAAATCAAACATTCCCGAGATCGTCTGGACACAACACATGACACGTTTAACGTAGTAAGATAATATATATAAGATAATATCAAATCAAAAATATTGTGACGCCTTTTTTGAATGCATCCAAGCGTGACCTTCGATTAAGTGTTTGCCGATTATCGGGTCGTTAGTCATTCAAAAAATGACCTATGGTCCACCGGTCAGCGCAGTTTAGTTCAAAAATTTGAATAAGTGGTTTTCGCGGCAAAAACAATCTTATCAATATATGGTTTGTTTGAAAATGGAAATAAGAGTAAAATTGTTAAAATATTGGGTCATACAAAAAATAAGGTGCTTTTCGGCCAATTTTTGTCTAAATGACTCCTTTGGGGGATTTCTATGCGAGAAATCGATTGCGCGATTATCTAGCAGAGAAATTGCTCTCCTGACCTTTTTTCATGTAAGGGATGGGTGTATTGAAACGAAAATAAACTAAAATGCGAATTTTCGTTGTAAAACGGCTGTTATAGGTTTTACTAGAAGACGAATCGCTCGCACGCACGCATTGCCTTACAATACACACATCTCTTCCCTGAATCAGGGTAAGTACCGTACCCAGGATTTTTTCATGGGATACATAAGATCCAAAAAATTTTTTCAAACATTTTGGTAAAAATATAAGGAAGGACCCTTTGGATTTTTAAAACATTTTTTTACTCCTTGAGGGGAGGGGGGCTACATGCATCCCCTGTACCCCCCCCCCTTTGGTACGGTACTGGTCAAGGATGAGTTTTCAAGGACCGACAATAAATATAATCGATTTCTCGCATAGAAAAACCCCCTTTATGGTTATTTTGGTGAAAATTAAAAAACTTGAAATTTTTTGTGACCAAAAGTCGATTTTTTCAAAAAGTTCAAAATTGCCATTTTTATAGCATCCTATAGATAATTAGGAGAAAATTTTGAAAATTGGAAATTTTACCCCTTGAAGGGAAAGACAAGAGATAAGATAATACTCGAATTTTCCATACCTTTCCCCATTCCAAAATGACNCCTATAGATAATTAGGAGAAAATTTTGAAAATTGGAAATTTTACCCCTTGAAGGGAAAGACAAGAGATAAGATAATACTCGAATTTTCCATACCTTTCCCCATTCCAAAATGACTCAAATTGTTTAAAGAACCTTTTTTATTGAGTTTCAATTTTTCCCTCCATTTTCAAAAATAGAAATAACGTGCAGAAAATGCAATTTCGAGGTAATTCAACATTCCTCAAGGTCATCCGTTATTCTTTAGAAACTCTCAGAGATTCCCTTTTATGTTCTATGGATCAGTTTAAGTGGAATTTATTGCCTGTTCAAATTTCAAAAGACAGACAGAAAAAAGATCTGGGTCAAAACGTAAGACGAGAAAATAAGTATCCGTTTTTCATTTCATTGTTATTCAAGAGCTTAATCACCATTTTGACTGGGTTTAATTAGAAGAAATTAAAAGTGTTTTTTGTATAAAGCATGAGAAAGAGGTCGATCTGTTTAGGGTGGGGGATTGAACTTCGTCTACCGGCTCCTTCTCCCACTCCTCTCACATCATCTCCACATGAGCTATCCTTACTTAAGAGCTAGAGGCACGGCGTAAAAAAATTCCAAAAAGGTGTCGGCAAGGGTCAAAATTAAAAAGAAGAATGTCGCATTAGCTGAGTCGAGCGGCTCGTGAAGTTTTGATCATGGGATAGTACCCCAAAATACCCGAAATAGATACTGGCTCAGGCTAAAATGCTTGGAATTAACTCTTAGGGAGCGGGTTCGATCCAGCATCAAAAAGTCATTTTTATTTTGTTGTCAAAAGTCATGAAAATTTTTGCATACCCACTTATGTAGGGAACTTTTTATGCAGGGAACACGATGACGCTATTATTTTCCCATGAAAATTGGAAAAATTACATAAAAATAATCAAAAAAATTTTTCTTGAAATTTCATGAAAATTTTTGTATAGGGGTATTTTTATCGTATTCCCCGCATAAAACTGTAGACGTGTAAAAATTTTCATGGCTTTTGACAACAAAATAAAAAATAGCTTATCGAAGTGGGGTCGAACCCACACCCTATGTGTTAATGCCAAGCGCTTTAGCCACTCGACCATATGTCAATGCCCAAAACCCTATGATACGGTACTAGTTTTGAAGCGCTCTGCGAGCTGGATCGATTGGATTTTTTTAAATTTTGACCTTTGCTTTTTCGAAATTTTGGTACGCCGTGGAGAGCATGCTCATGTCATCACCCTCGCTTCCATAATATTTCTTATTTTTCCGATTCCAATTTTTCAAAAATCATACAAATTCCTATAAATTTGTTTGAGAGATCAACAAATTAGGTCATTACGCATATACATTATTAACAAGATCAATTAAGTTTAATTAAAATTTCTTCACCATAACAATAAAAACATCGGTGCTGTCACACTTTTATTAATTTTTTCTCCATCTTTTTAATTATATTTTTACAAGTCCGTTGTTCACTTTCTTTTAGATTCAGACAGGTAGATATTTAAAGAAACTCCACTTATGTCATTCTACCATTCTTAGTGAAAAGTATGCGTTCGATAATTTTTCAATGGATTGTTTTAATTTATGAGTTTATGTGGATAAATGGGAATTTGGTAGGTATAAATATAAAAAAATATATAAATGTTTCCTATCCCATTACCACATCACAAAATTTCCATAATGATGAATCCTTTTTCTTCGACCCACTACTACTCATACTCACTTCATTAGTACTTCATACTCAGGTGGTATCTATTGCTAGACATCCTCCCCAAAAAAGGGTTGAACTTTTTCGTAAAGGGAAAGTTAGAAGAGTAGAAAGCCTCCTTTTCTAGAACTAATCTCGTCCATAATTTATCCTACTACAGGGTGGCTAAAAAAGTGGATTTTTGCGATTTTCGACCAAATTTTCGCCAAAAATTTTTTATTCTAAATAATCCTATGGGGTTTTTCCATGCGAGGAATCGATTGAGCGCATTGAAAAATCTTGAAAATGCTTCCCTGACCCCAAATCATCATCCCAAAAACCGGATTTTAGCAATTTAGTACAAAAAGTACAAAAATCAGCTGATTTGAAGAACTTTTTGAAATCATGAAATTTTTATCCCTTGGTCCCATTGAGGTATAAAATTTGAATTTTCAAAAAGTTCGCCGAATTGGCTGATTTTTTTATACCCGGGGGGGGGGGGTTCGGCATGGGAAACTCGAGCCTGAAAGAACTTTTTGATTTTAACCACTGGAAGATACTCCTACGAGGGGCATACCCCAAAAAGACCTGTTTTTGGAAGCCGTTTTTGACTATAATCCTAAGGTCTAGAACAAAAAAGAACGGCGGATTCTTGTCCAGCGCATAGAAAAACCATAGGAAGGTTGAAAATCTCGTAAAAAATCGACTTCTATAGCCAAATATAAATATTTCTAAAAAGGTCAAATCTTTGAAAGCCCAATTTTTTGAAAAAGTCTGGATACTGACGAAGACATGGTTTATCCTTAAAAAGACTGATTGCATCGTATTCAGCATACACTTTTGCCTAATAGTGAAATTTTTTTGTCAAAAATGGATTTCTGAATCGAGATTTAAAGAATAAAGATAGGCGAGATACTTTCCGAACAACCCAATAAAAAGGCAACTGAAAACGCTAGGTAGAGGGGCAAACTTGAATCTTTTGCGAAGAAGGGGGGAGGGGTTCATTTATAGACCCCTATTCAGGTATGAAATTTATTTATTTAGGACCAAACCATATCTTTTTGCCAACATTATGTAGAATGTGCAGCTGTAGCTAAATTGGAGGAAAGATTATGTATAGGCAATAGTGTAAATATGCCATATTGGTTGCCTTCATCTAGACCAAGTGTATATAAGAATAATGACTGTTATAAGTTATTGAGGCCATTTTATAAAAGGGTAATTGATTAGATTGGTCAGGGGCCCAAAAACCGGATTTTTGCGATTTCTTGTACTTCCATACATCCAAATTTTCATCAATATTTGATTTAATGTAGTAACTTTTTTCAAAACCTCACTCATACGCATCTGATTATAACTGATGAACTAAATTTTTAGCTAGATGATTATGAATCCCAACTTGATGATGAACTCGTTTCGTGCATGAGAGAGCAAGCTCTACCTTTGTACCAAAATGAAGTAAATTTTTAATTTTGTGCAAATTTTGAAATAGTACTTTTTTAGCTCAATCAATGTAATGAACACAATCTTCATAACATTAAAAAGTTTTCTCATGGAAGATCTATAGACTATACCCCTATACGATGCTTCCAAGGAAAACGAAGAATTGAAAGAGAATGCGGACATTTAAGATCTTGCTGTTCTTCTTACAATAGGTAAGAATTTTATGGGCACTTTTTAAAATTCAAACAAAAATTTAGTTGTTCACCTCTCACAGATGAATCAAGGACAGCAGGATCAATAAAAAATTTAAAGGAAATTATCAAAAAAGTGGCTAGAGACTGTGAGGCAAGGAAAAAAGTTGTCGAAAATCACGTAAATTTTATTTTTAGCAAGGAGTCGAGCCTAATTTTGCAATGAGTGAAGATGATGTTGACTGGACAGATTATCAACCTACTGGGAATTTAAAGGTTATAGTAAATTCTTTGGAAGATTTGAGAGCCAATTTTACGAAACACCCAGAACACGATTCCGGACACAGTTCAAAAAATCTTATTGTCAGATTTTCTGACTATGCTTCGTTGGCTGATGATCATAAATTAAAGTTGGGACATGTAAGAAATTAACGTTTTAGATTACAGGGTGTGCCAAAAAAGTGGATTTTGTGGTTTTGGGGGCCCGAAAATTTATTGTTCTAAAATGACCCCTCTAGGCCTTTGGAGGTAATTTTACTCGGGAATTGATGGCGTGCTTTCCCAATACCTGAAAATGCTTCCCTAATCCAGGGAAAATTTGTTTTTGAAGCAAAAATGGTAATATTTAGCATTTTCAAAAACCCAAGTTTTTCATTGAATTAGTGTCAGAGAAGCATTTTCATCGTAATCGTCGAGTACGGAAACGTAACGCAACTACAGCCCTGTTCGGGATGGAAAACCCCAGTTTATGCTATTCGTTCTACTCATTTTGGCGAGCTGAGTCGAATGCAGGGCCGTACCGAGAGGGGGGGGGGGGGGTACAAGGGGTACATGTACCCCTCCCACCAAGGGCCAAAAAAAGTTATAAAAATAACAAATTCAAAGAGTCCCCCTTTATGTTTTTGGCCTCTTTGTGATCTTGTACCTCCCCCCATGAAAAAATCCTGGTTACGACACTGTTCGAATGGCATGATTCGTTTTTAAATTTTCAAATTTCCTTCAATTTTAGTAAAAAATCGCCGTGGACCCTGATTCAGGGAAAGGAAGGGTGTGTGGAAATGAACTAAAAACGAATTTTCATCGCAAACCTGGTTGTTAAATGGGTTTGAATCGATTGCGCACACTGCCGATGCATGAAAATGTTTTCATAGCCCCGGTTCAGGGACACAGTTGCACAGACCCCGGTTCAAAATTTTTGTTTTTATGACCCACCCCCCTCCCTACCCCTCCCCTCGGTCGAATTTTACCGGGGTTGTGCAACTGTGTTCAGGGAATACAAATTTTGGCCTTTTTATGGGTATACACACATAGTGATAACGTCCAGTCGTTCCTTAAAATTCAGGGTTTCTTAAAAACAATTTTCAGATTAGCCGTCCATTTCCGATTCAAGGAAGAAAATTTTCAAAAGTCGAATTTAAGCCTCCTAACGATTCCTCTGTAGGCTTTAGTTCGAATTTATTAAAAATAGCCTTGGCTGATGGTTCTTTGATGAATGGTAACAATATTAATTCCGACACTCATCCTCAACATGATAAACGTCGAAGATTAGATTTTGGTTCTTTGGTGCATGGTCACAAGGTTAATGCCAACACTCATCAACATGATAAACGTCGATTAGATTCTGCCCAAATCCAGAATGTTAAACCATACAAGGAAGATGCTACTTTGTTAAAGAAATTTGCACTGGCTTCGAATTTAAACAAGCTAGTCGAAGCTTTTAGGTAATTATAATTTTGTCTCAGCTATATATGAGATTTTAGAAATAAAGAAAAGATTGAACCATTGTCACAAAACTCAAATGTGCAAGACATATTTCCGGGACCTGAAGCAAGGACTGAAAATGAAGAGAATGCGAGTACAGAAAACCCATTAGCCGTAAATAAAGTCTATGGAAAAACAAACCCTGAAGGTTGTGGTAGTCGTGAGCGCACCCCTAGACCTAGGTTGATGGGTGTTAAAACTTTCAAAGATAAACCTAGTGGTGAAAGTGAGGAAGAAGCTGGAATGTTGAAGTAGGCCCATTTTTTGCTTACGGTCGGACAAGTGTTTTTTAGAGAGCTTTTTGATGATTGGTATAAAACGGTTAAAGAAAAACTCGAAAAAACCAAAGAGAATTCCAAGATGCCTACTTTGACTTTGGCCTATAGCAATGTGATAAACCGATTAGACCACATATCTGAATCGATTATTGAAAAATTGAACAAAACTAGTAGGTTGAGAACATGAATGGGCTGTTCGATATAGGCGAAAGGGGAAGACACGAAGAAGGATACATCAGCACGTTCGGCCCTCGGACTTGCTTGGTTCGGGCCGGCACGTGTCGTCCTTTGCCAACTGTTTTTTGGCATTAGGTGTTATCCAACTTTTTGTTTCTCCAACTGATTTTTTTCAACCGACTTTCTCCAACTTTTGGAGAACCCAGGTTCGGTGGGAGGGTCTATACCCCTTCGTCTCCCTTGTTTTGGGGTTTTTACCCTTTGGTCCCCCTTGAACTTTAGGAAAAATTTTCTATTTTCCGATTTCTAGGATGGTCTAAGGCCCCTTGCCACACCTCCTCCCATGCCTGTCCACTCTTGCTTATATATAGAAGAAAATAAAAATCGATTTTTTCTTTAAAATTTAGTGTTCGATGAAAATGATTACCCAGAAAAAGATGCTGTCATAGCTGATAGACTTTGTACCCCTGTTGCTATAGACAATGATAAAAATATGAATAACATCAATTCCACACCAACTCTCCAGGAATGGCTAAAGTTGGAAAAAGTCAAACCAAAAGATATAGAATTTGAGGAAAATTATGGTAAAAATAATACAGGGTGCCCCAAAAAAGGCATTTTTCGATTTTTTTTCAAATTTTTACATTTCACCAAAATAACCCGGGTTTTTAGAGGTATTTTTCTATGTGAGAAATCGATTTCGCGCATTGCCGATGCATAAAAACGCTTCTCTGCCCATGATTCAGACAAATAGATGTACGTATTGAAGCAAAAATTGGCAATACACGGTACAGAGAAGCGTTTTCAAGGTTTAGTAATCACCGTTCGATTGCTCACATTCTGGTAATATGCTCAATCGATTCTTCGCATAGAAAAACCCCCTATAGGATTATTTTTAGTGATAATTAAAAACTTAAAAAATTTGAAAAAATCGTCCAAAACCGCAAAAGTGCCATTTTTGGGCACCCTGTAAAAAATTTATTACAATCAATTTTCGCTAATCCTCCTCTTAAGTGACCGGATCCAGGAGGAGGGAGAGGGGACAGACAGAGGATGGCGGATTATCTAGTGGCTTTTACGTAAAAATGTTCACTTGACCTAGGATGGTGGGTACCGAGGTTGTGGCTTAGCGATGACTTTTTTGCATCTATTTTAGGAATCCAAAGTAGCGATCGATGGAAAAAAGACCCTCTAGCACCAAAAGCTCCAGTTTCCGGAGAAATAGTCGATCTTTTATCAGATTGGAGCACTGATCAGTTAGAAAAAGATCTAGAAAATTTTGATAATAATATGGATCAACTTAAAAAAGATCTTGAACCCTTTAAGGTATCCATCCCTAGACTAAAAAATCTGACATAATTTTAGAAAATTTTCACGCCATGCGACCATTATCTCCGCTGTAAGCATCAAATGCATGTTTCTTTGGATAAATGTAACAGACTAGATCAAGAAAGTGATAATGATACTGCTATATTTAATGCGGAAACTTTATTAAGTTTAAAGAAGAACCCATGTGAGGGGAAGAATGAAGAAGATATGGAAGCTCTGTATGAATTGGTTATTGAAAGAAATGGGAAAATAAGAAAGTGTTTAAACGATGAAGAGGAAAAAAATAATTTGATGGTATAGGGCGTTCCTTTCAAGAGTTAAAAATGCATCAACTAAGGT
>OZJO01026909.1:0-31954 GCA_900406225.1 Acrobeloides nanus | reverse complement strand
AAAATGTGGTCGCTCGAGAAAATCCGATTTAAATGGTCGCTCGAGAAATTCAAATTCAAAAATGGTCAAAAGTTCTTAGGAAGGGTTCCACCCCCTTTAAGGAACCAGTCCAGTGGGAGAAAAGTTGCTATTTTTGTTGATATTCGGAAAGTTCATGAAAAATGGAGCATTTTTTGTTTTTACGACATTTTTTGAATCGTTGTAGTTTTTGAGAAAATTGCGTTTGAAATTTTGAATTTGTGTACATGTTTTCGTTGTAATACACAAACTTTTTTGAATTTTTTACACGGAAAAATCGATATTTTAAATTTTCATACATGAACTTTTTTATAGCTAAATGAGACGAACAAAATGGCACCAATATTATCCAAATTGAAATTTATTTTATGTTATTGAAACGAAAACATGATTAATTTTTTTCAATTTTTGAAGATTTTTGTAATTTTTTCGAATTTTTCAATTTTGACGAACCTTTTCGAACCACCCACGTGAAAATTTGTTCGAGAATTTTTTATGGAAATGACTCCTCTAGTGGTAAAAACATGCGGGGAATCCGACTTTGACATTTTCGAAGCGAAAAAACATTTCCCTGATTCAGGGGAGGCATATTGCATATTGAAGCGAAAAGTCGCAAAAATGCGATTTTTGCCTAAAACAAATTTTCGCGTCGATATACAGCTTTTCTTGAACCCGAGAAATTTATAAATTTCAAATTCGGATTCCCCGTACATTTTTACCCCAAAAGGGGTCGTTTTTAGGCAAAAATGCGATTATTGCGACTTTTCGCTTCAATACACAATAAATCTGGGAAGCGTTTTTTCGCTTCGAAAATGTCAAATTCGTATTCCCCGTGTTTTTCCCACAGAGGGATCATTTCCAGAATTTTTTTTGGAAAAACATAAATAAAATTTTTTGTGGAAGTGAAAAATTAATTTTTCTATTTCCTTTTATGGATTTTTGGAGACAATTCAAACGTCTCTATGTTGACAAAAATCCGACAAACAAAAAAAAAGTTGAATAATGACTTATATGGACTTCAAAGGCTTCTCCATTCCCTTTCAAATGACCTTTATTGTGGGTGTCTCTTTTGAAGATAAGGATTACTAATGTTTCTTCATTCATAATACACCACGCCTAATAGTTGTCGCGCTTTTTTATATTTTATGCCGACGCATGGGTTTGCCATCTAAAAAAATTTCAGGAAGAATTTTCTCAAGAGGAGGTGGGTTTGATCCAGCTCATAAAAAATTATTATCTCGAGCACATTGAGCGGACATTTGTATTTACTGTTTTAATTGACTCGCGTCATTCAACAAACAAATTTTGAAAAAAAGTTGTCTAACCAGCTTTTTTCGCAGGCAAAATCAAATTGACTCAGGTGGGATTCGAACCTAAGGCCCTTAGATTCGAATCATGGAGCACTACCACTGAGCCAAGCTCACGATAAAAATCGATTTTTAATTTTACTTATAATTTAACATGAATTTTTTTAGTAACCATCTAAAAAAATTTCAGGAAGAATTTTCTCAAGAAGAGGTGGGTTTGATCCAGCTCATCAAAAGGATCATCATTGAGCGGACAGTTGTATTTACTGTTTTAATTAACTCGCATCATTTTCATCATTTCACTCAAAATTGTTCTTCTTCTGTGAGCGCGAAATGAACTTTTCATCGTGGCGCCGACTGGACCGGCCCGCATTTTTCCGTACTTTTTTCTATGCTATTTACAAACATTGACGGAAGCAAACGACCTCTTACACCTACTCGGACGGGGACAATGGATGGACTTGCGCTTAACTCTTTTTTTCGGGCCGGTATTTGAAGATCCGCGGATTCTCTTGAGCATCCGCTGTGTGAACTTGGAATTTAGCCGGGTCGCATCTCTTCATGTTTTAAGCAATGACATGCGGAAGCCCTTATAGTTCAATATAAAAAAAAGAAGAAAGGGTTTAAAATTAGAAACAGACAGGTTCATGAGTTTCTCGTTGAACAAAACATTTTGGAGCTACTACATAATAGGGGGACCACCCACACGAAAATATTTTCAAAAATTTTTTTGGAAATGACCCCTCTAGGGGTAAAAACATTTGGGAATCAGAATTTGACATTTTCAAAAAAATTCGATTTTGAGCAAAAACTTAATTTTTGAGAAAAAATTTGATTTTTGAGCAAAAATTCAATTTTGGGGGTCGTTTTTAAGCAGAAATCGCATTATTGTGACTTTTCGCTTCAATACACAATACGCCTTTCCTGAATCAGGGAAGAGTTTTTTCGCTTCGAAACCGTCCAATTCGGATATTCGCATGTTTTTACTCCTAGAGGGGTCATTTCCAGTAAAAAATTTTTCGAAAAAATGGGTGGCCCCCTCCCTATTGTGTACAGAAATTTCGATTTTAAGAGACACGTACCCCCCCCCCTTATCTACGGCTCTGGAAACCCGCGCCAATAGCATGAATGCCACCGTTCTAACCATTAGGCCATGCTTCCCTGATTCAGGGAAGACTTGTGTATTGAAGCGAAAAGTCGAAAAAATGCGATTACCCCGCTTTTTTGAAATCTCGTCATGGAACGGAATTGAACGAGTTCTTACTTTGACCTGAAATTTTGATTCTGTGTGTCAAAAACAACTTTTGCTAGAATTTTTTTCAGACTACCTTTGCTAGAATTAGCACCCCAAAAAAAGAAAAATCATCTCTTCTATCAACTGACATGAATTTTTTAAATGCCTGTAAATTATATTTCACTACGGCTTTCCGGTTCTCAAACCGGTTCATTGGTTAAAAAGTCTCAAGACAATAGAGAAAAAAAACTTCTATCACCCTTTTTTCCTGATATCGTGTGTTTTAAAAGTCTACACTAGAGTGAATTGTCAAGATCATGGAAACAATTAACTGATTATCGTGTTATCATTCCATTGACGGGTTTTTTCTCCATTTTACAATCGTGTTGGACAGCCATTAAAAAGTTTCTGTGTCGGCATTGTTTTTTTATATGTTTATTTTTCTCGAAATCATGCTATTTTTTTATGCGTCCACATAAATTTTTTTATTGTTTATTTAATTATTCGAGCAGTACAGGGTGTTCCCGAGCAAAACACCATTTTCAGTACTTCGATTGGAATAGGTTTCGAAACGTGAAAATGCTTCCTTGACCCTGATTCAGGGAATGGAGGTCGTGTATTGAAGTGAAAATCGAAAATTTTGGATGTTTAAACAAAAAAAGATTCCTTCGAGTTAATTTTCTACGAGGAATCGATTGCGAATAATTCTGGATCATGAAAACGTTTTCTTGACCTTGATTCAGGGTAGAATTTGANATTGAAGAGAAAATGAAAAATTTTGGATTTTCAAATAAAAAGACCTCTTTTGAGGTAATTTTCTACGAGGAATCGATTGCGAATAATTCTGGATCATGAAAACGTTTTCTTGACCTTGATTCAGGGTAGAATTTGACATTATCATGAATACGTTTTTTTGATCTTGATTCAGAGGAGAATTAGACATTATTCGCAATCGATTCCTTGCCTAAAATTACCTGAGAGATCTTTTTTGTGTAAAAATCCAAAATTTTCGATTTTCGCTTCAATACATGATCTCCTTTCCCTGAATCAGGAAAAATGCTTCCTTGACCCTGAATCAGGGCCAATAAAGCATTTTCATGCTTCGAAACCTATTCCAATCGATTTTTCGCATAAAATTTACCCTAGAAATGTTATTTTTTTAAATTAAAAAAATTTCTACCTGACCATGGTTTGAACTCCCCCTTTAAACTCCTAGCAATCCAACGGTACCAAGAACATTGGATATGCTTTAAAGGCTCAAACGGAAACTGATTTAAAAAATTATGACTTTTACCGCCAAAAAACACACCTTTTGGGACATCTAAAATAGTTAAAAAAAATAATTGAAGATTATTTTGTTATCTTTTATTTCATACATATTCCTGGGTACATTTTTATGGGGCTACTACTGTTCTTTGTCCTTTATTTTGTTCCTTTTACTTTGACTTTTTCTTCAGATCACTAAAATTAGGTCTTGGAAATTAATATTCGCTTATCAGCTTCCGTGTAAAATCTTACCACTTTATACTTTTTATCCAATTTTTTAATTGTTTTAAATCAGGCTGTACATTGAAACGAAAAGAAACATGGATCCTTATATAGCTTTTTGATGCATCCCTGCGTGGTCGTATGGCGGGAAAATAAGGATTAGTAGTAGTTAGTACCAAGCCTTATTTTCCCGCCATACGACCACGCAGGATTGCATCAAATCTAAAAAAAGGTTGAAGATGGCATTTTCATGCTTCGGCGATGCGCGCAATCAATTTCTTGTTAAATTTTACCCCTAGAGGGGTCATTTTTCAAAAAAAATTTTTTCGAGAACATGCCTCGAAATGCACGCCCCCTTTAACACACTAACACAACATACACATCATAGGTCGGCAAGGGGGGAGCCTCCCCCCTGACCCATGCACGGACCCAAAATTGAGAGGGGACCACGCATTGACCCCGCCGAACATATAAGGTGGTCCATAAAAATTGGGTGTCAAAAGAATACTTCAAGCTAAAAAAAGTCCTTTTTTTGGTGGAGATGGACCACCGCATCGGGGGTCCTTCTTCATTTTAGCGTTCCGTTCTTCTTACATCAGAAGTTGGTCTTTTTCGTTCACGCCAAGCTTGTATGTCTCGAAAATGGAACTCAGACAGTCAAATTGAATCTAATACAGTTTATCTTGTCTCACGAGTTTCCACTGCATATTCTTCCTGTCGACTGGCTTGTGTTGTCTTAAGAAAAACGAATTAGTGTTATCAGCGACAACCATCAACACAACTTTAATATTTTTTATAAGATTTTTTTCTTGCAAGACTATCAATTTTTTTTTGACTTAACAACTTTCTGTTTTCTCACCAAACCATTCATCTTCGTAAGTAGCCTTCATCATTTTTTGTCGCACATAAGAAAGACTCCACCCAGAAGTTCAGAGTGTGATGGCCTGAAGTGACCCTCTTGTCGGCTGCCGGGGGACTTTTTATAACAATGATGAACTTATTTGACAATTTCCGACCTTGTTGTTAGGGATCCGTGCTCATTTGCATAAATATGATGAAAAATTGAATTTTTGACTAAAAATTCGATTTTGAACAAAATTTTTGATTTTTGAGCAAAATTTGATTTTTGAGAAAAAATCTTCGTAAATAGCCTTCACCATTTTTTGTCTCACATAAGAAAGACTCCACCCCAGAGGTCCAGTGTGATGGCCTGAAGTGACCCTCTTGTCGGCTGCCGGGGGACTTTTCATAACAATGACGAACTTATTTGACAATTTCCGACCTTGTTTTTATGGACCCGTCCTCATTTGCATAAATATGATGATCGCATCTTTCCGAATAAATGATCCCATTAAAGTAATGTCCACTCCGACACATAGTGAGAGAGACCAATTCACCTGGGCGACGACAGAACTTATCTCTCGTGGCGTTTTTCTGACCGCTTCCACTCACCACGAATTCATTAACCTGTCATATTCCATCAATCGCTACAACCAGTAACCCATTCACACGCAATTTCCTATCTTAGTTTGCGCCACCATCGTTCGTTTCTAGCTTTCTTCTTCTTCTGTCTGGATGGAGATGGATTCGTGTCTAATTTCACCACTAATTCGGATGACAATTCGAATGATATTCTTTCATATTCTTTTCGATTTTCGGGATACTTATGCAACATTTCGTTTTCTTTTATTAACGTTAAAAACATGATGGGGTATCTGAATTTGAAATTTTCGAAGCGAAAAATGTCAATTCGGTTTCCTGATTCAAGGAAGGCGTGTTGTGTATTGAAGCGAAACGTCGCAAAAATGCGATTTTTGAGGGAAACAAATTCAAATTTTGAGAAAACTTGTTGCAAATATGCTCAAACTTTTTGCAATATTAAAGTTAACCAATGATTTAATTCAATAACAGTGATTTTCTCGAATTTTGTGTCGATATACATATTGTCTTGAATGCGAGGAATTTTATAAATGCCAAATTCGGGTTCCCCGCACATTTTTGCTAAAAATTGAATTTTGTTCAAAAATTGAGTTTTGCTCAAAATCGAGTTTTTCCTCAAAATTCGAATTTTTGCACAAAACTGAATTTTTTCCTCAAAATTGAATTTTTTTCTTAAAAATCGAATTTTGTTCAAAAATCGAGTTTTTTTCTCAAAAATCGAATTTTTGCACAAAAATTGAGTTTTTGTTCAAAATTGAATTTTTTTCTTAAAAATCGAATTTTGCTCAAAAATCGAAATTTTTGCACAAAATTGAATTTTTTCCTCAAAATTCGAATTTTTGCTCAAAAATGAATTTTTTTCTCAAAAATCGAAATTTTTGCTCAAAAATTGAGTTTTTGCTCAAAATTTAATTTTTTTTCTCAAAAATCGATTTTTGCTCAAAAATGAATTTTTTTCTCAAAAATCGAGTTTTTGCTCAAAATCGTATTTTTTCTCAAAAATCGAAAATTTTGCTCAAAAATTGAATTTTTTCTCAAAAATCAAATTTTTGGTAAAACTCGCATTTTTGCTCAAAAATCGAATTTTTTCCCAAAAATCGAATTTTTGCTCAAAAATTGAGTTTTGTTCAAAATTGAATTTTGTTTCTCAAAAATCGCATTTTTGCGACTTTTTCTTCAATACACAATATGCCTTCCCTGAATCAGGAAAACATGTTCTCGCTTCGAAAATGTCCAATTTGGATTTCCCGCATGTTTTTACCCCTAGAGGGGTCATTTCCAGAAACAATTTTCACGTGGGTGGTCCCATCTAATATGTAATCAACCTTTTTAGACGAAAAAAGCATAGCTATCTCTAACACACCCTCAAAATTTCCTAGCATTTTAAGCCAATAAAATGATAAAGATCTCCAAGTCCTCTATGATGTATGATAAGCATTACAACTTGGAAAAAACTAAAAGCTTTCCCTGGCCTAATGAATCCACCGTTTGAAGAAGAGTTGTAATGAGCAATTCAGAAATTTTTTGCTGCCATCCTTTGACTGAAATTCGATGACGATCAGTTAAAGCTGGAGTGACCACGAACTTTTCTCAGTTTTCCTGCTGGATTTCATTCCCTTTCCTCCATTTTTACACCCATCGAACGACCACTTGTCGAAACTTTCCCCCATGGCAAATTGATTGAGCCTCACGTCTCGACTGTCCGCCGGCCGGCGATTTTCAAGCCTCAAAAAAGCACTGACCACAGGACTTTCTCTCATTTCATTCACTCATTAAAATCAGCACTAAAACAAAGTCTTACGTTTAGTTCTTCTTCGACAAGACCAACAGATTTTTTCAGTCTTTTCGATTTGTCACTTTTTTTATAGCAGCATCTTCTCCGACTTTCCCATTTATTATCACTTTCGGGATTACTTTTTGCCAATCCCATAAATTTTCGAGTACAGGGTGAGCCAAAAAAAACCGTATCAAAATTCGAATTTTTGCTCAAAAATTGAATTTTGCTCAAAATCGAATTTTCAAAAATTGAATTTTTTTTCTCAAAATTCGAATTTTTCTCAAAATTTAAATTTTTTCCAAAAATCGAATTTTGCTCAAAAATCGAAAATTTTGATCAAAATCGAATTTTTACTCAAAAAATTGAATTTTTTTCTCAAAAATCATCTATAAGGGGTATTTTCATGCGATTTTTGAAAATTGGTTGAACAAATTTTTTACCAAAAAACGCAAAAGTACGGTTTCTTTTTGGCCCACCCTGTAAAAACATCCCAGGACATCTATCTCACTAGCGCTAGCATACAATCTGCTCATAAAATTATTATTACAATCGTGCCCCCGTCTGCGGTAATAACTTTCTTTCTGGCGCACATCTGTGGGTGGTCAGCCGCCTGTGGTGGTATGTCCTACATTTGTAGCCAGCCACCGAAGAGCAGAAACAAATTGGCTACTAATTTTTTTTATCAGACAATTGTAATTTTCATAATTCCATCTTTCAACAATGGAAATTAGACAAGATGAGAAAATTTTAAAAAATTTAATCTTTTCATTTTCGCGCAACTACGAATTTTTTACGTGTAAGGAAAAAAATTTTTAGTACAGGGTGTCCCAATAGGTTGGGACTCATACGTGGGCAAGGGGTGGGTTGACCCACCCCCATATCACCGCAAGAGGGTAAAATGTAGAAAACATGTCGCAGTTGGGTCTGATGGATGAGGGAAAAATTGTATCGCAAATAGGCGCGAAGCACCGACCTGCGACGTTTTTTTTTTGGTCGACAAACGTATCGCATTTGGGTTTTCGACCTACCCCCCTTGCCCATGTATGTTGGGACTACCTACTGGGACACCCTGTACTAAAAAGTTTTTAAAGCAACTTTTCTCCGTCTTCCCAATAAGAAAGAGGGCCTCAGTGGCGCAGTAGATTGCATGCTGTTGTCTGAAAGGTCGCGGGTTCGATATCCAGCTTCGTTGCTCGGTTTTGGCTCAAAAATTGGCCTCAAGTGATGAGAAATAGAATTGTCAAAATTGAGAAAAAAAATAATAAAGAATTTAAGGTTGTGAGACGAGGTGGCCTCAATGGCGCAGTAGGTTGCGTGTTTGGCTGTTGCGGGTTCGATACCCAGCTTCGTCACTTGGTTTTTACCCAAAATTTGAGACCATTTTTCTCTTGAGACCAATTTTTTGGGCAAAAACAAAGCGATAAAGCTGGGTATCGAACCTGCGACCTTTCGGGCAACAGCTAAACACGCAACCTACTGCGCCACTGAGGTCACCTATTCTGACAACATTAAATTCTTCATCATTTTTTCTCAATTTTGGCAATTCTATTTCTCATTACTGTTAAAAGATTTTTTGATACGGTGTTTTTTACGTTGTTGGGGCATTACTAGGCTATCAGGTTATGTTCAAATCAAATCTCTACCTTATTGGGAAGACGGAGAAAAGTTGTTTTAAAGGGGGAGTCAACTTTGCAGTAGCACTCGGAAGACCATTTCTAGCAGAGTTTTTATCATAATTTTTGATAGATAAATCCGTTTGACTTGGTTTTGGTGTCATTTTGAAGCTCAGAATCAGAATCTGAGCTTCAAAATGACACCAAAACAAAGTCAAACGGATTTATCTATCAAAAGTTATGATAAAAATTCTGCTAGAAATGGTCTTCCGAGTGCTGTTGCAAAGTTGACTCCTCCTTTAAAAAATTTTTTTCTTCAAACTGAAAAAAATTGTTAAAGCCTTATCTTTTAGGTAATGTAAGCGGCATGGGATTGGGGAAACTCAACCTCGAGGCTGCAAGCTATTGATACAAATTTTTTAGTACTATTTTTTATTTCTGTTTTATTCCGCGACTCCACGAATGGATGTCGCCACTATGTCATTGAACTCAAAGCTTTCTCATGCAAAACAGATAGCCATATTGACCAGCTAGTAAATTCCCCCTATTTTATTAGTTATCACTGCCATCTACTGCCATTTCAAGGACATTCCAACGCCTCCTTGATTACTCGCTTCCATTGTCGAAGTAGTACAAAGTTGTTTAATGGACGAGCCGACAACGTCGGCACTCACCAACGTCGACGAAGACAATGAAGCTTCAACCTCTTCCAAGAAATACTCTAGTCGGTTGAGACGAGTACATAAAAGGAAACAACATATCGACTTGCTTCAAAATTCGCCTAGCTGTGAACCATTCTCATATCGACAGCACAATGAAAAATCTCAAATTTTCACCAAAAATCGCCATCATTTCCTATGGATAATAGGGGTGTTGTCGTGTATTCTACTTATTTTATTATGCTATTCCTCTCTAACCGCACATTTATGGAGAAATCCACACAGGACAACACATGGACGGACGAAGACTTCGCTGCGGACAGTATATTCAGGTAATTTTGATGTACTCTTTTACAGGGTGTATCGAAAAAACCGAAATTTGGGCAATTTTTCATGTTTTTTCGAAAATTTTTTTTCAAAAATGACCCTATTAGGGCTTTGCGCGCATTCCAACACTTTCTTGACCCTGAATCAGAGAATTGGAGTATGTGTATTGAAGCGAAAATTGAAATTTTTTAGATTTTTGCCTGAAAATGACTTTCTGGGGGTAAATTTCTGCGAAGAATCGATTGAGCGCATTCTCGAAGCTTGAAAACGCCTTCTTGATTCAATAGACACACTCCGATTCCCTGATTCAGGGTCAGGGAAGCGTTTTCAAGTGTTGGAAATGCGTTCAATCGATTTCCAGCATAAATCCCCCCAGAAAGTCATTTTAAGGCAGAAAATCTAAAATTTTTCGATTTTCGCTTCAATACACACACTTTGATTCCCTGATTCAGGGAAGCGAGCCATTTTTGTTTTTACGGTAAATTCTGAATCGTTGTAGTCTTTGAGAGAATTGCGTTTGAAGTTGACGATTTTTGAAATTCATAAATTTTTGTGAAAAATCAAATTTTTGCTCAAAAATCGAATTTTTGGAATTCAAAATCGCATTTTCGCAACTTTTCGCTTCAATACACAGATCTTCCCTGAATCAGGGAAGCATTTTTTCGCTTCATAAATATAAAATTCGGATTTCCTGCATGTTTTTACCCCCTAGAGGTGTCATTTTCAGAAAAAATTTTGAAAATTTTTCCACTTGGGTAGCCTCCTCTATTGTGTCTACTACTTCCCTGAATCAGGGAAGTAGTAGCTCGAAACTTTTTTCCGACCGGACTAGTCCTTTAAGTGAGAATCTGTGTTTCATACAGCTAGGAAGAGTTTATGTGCAATTCGTCAGCAATTTCATTTGTCAAGAGGTTGCGATTCTCGCTGAGACGTTTTTTACGAGCTATCGGTAGCGAAGAAGAACCATTAGAAAGAGACTTCGTGGCGCGCTCCCTTAGCATAAAAACACCATGCGGACTGCCGTTATAAAGTGTACCCTCCGTGACTGCGCTGACCGTTTTTTTAGCTTTTTGAGACGATTTTGGGGCCCCACTTCGTGTTTGTTGACGGTAGCAGCCAAAACCGAATCAACAACACAAAAAAGTTGTGTTGTTTGTTGAAGCTCGCGCGCCCCCCGAGACTGGTCAATTTTAATCTGCTTTTCCTAACTTTGTTCGAAGACCATAAGGAGCTTATATGCTGTCCCAAATACAGCCATACACACGATTCACAAGAAAAAAAAATGAATGAAAAAGCAAAAAATTTTCTTTTTGTAAAGAAAGAAAGAAAGTAGTTTTCATGTTTTCGTTGTAATACACAAACTTTTTGAATTTTTTGTGGAAAAATCAATTTTTGCATCGATTTTTTAAATTTTCATACAATGGACATCGTAGCAATTTTTTACAACTCTATGAGACGAACAAAATAACACCAAAATTATCCAATTTGAAAATTGTTTTGGGTTATTGAAACGAAAATTCTGATTCATATTTTCGTTTCAATAACCCAAAACAATTTTCAAATTCGATAATTTTGGTACCATTTTATTCGTCTCATTGCCTACGTTCCAAATTCCTGATTCAATCAAAATTTGTTTATTGACAAGCAAATACAATTCGATTTTTTTTAGGCACAAGTTCTCATGAAGGTGAACTATGGATCATCAATCGACACCAATTTCGCCGTAAACGTTCCATTCGAGACCACGGTGGTTCTAGTCAACAGGGCAAAGTTTACGGGCTTGCACGTGAATGTGGTCGACACTGCAGCTTGAGGCTCAAAGCCGGCGAGAACGAACAAGAAATTCATGCTCGATTTTCAAGATTCAAGCTCAGCTCGAAATCTCATCATAGGTGGGAAAGACAGGGTGGTCCAAATGAACCGACGCACTAAAAAACCCTGCTTCAAATTTTCGTTGTAATACACAGACACCAAAATAATCCAATTTGAAAATTGATTTGAGTTATTGAAACGAAATCCCTGATTCATGTTTTCGTTTCAATAACCCAACACATTGTTCAAATTGAATAATTTTGATGTCGTTTTATACGCCTCAAATTGCCTGAATCAGAGTCAAGTTACGCTTCCTTGACCCTGATTCAGGATATTGAAGCGAAAACTAAATTTTTTGAAAATTCGATCGTCGGTTCATTTGAGACACCTGTAATCATCCTGATATAAGTTTGAGCATGTTCTAATTTAGAAAATCTCCATCAACACATGAGTTCAAGACCAGGAATGTTGTGCCATTGGTTCAATACATGGACTCGGAAAATCAAACACATGCGCGTCTTTTACGGGTTTCTCCTGATTGTATATATTCAGCACATGTGAATGGTTCCCAAGAAACGAGTATTGTCAATTTATGTGATCGGCATGGTGGCCTGGTAGGTTATATAGAACTA
Organism: Acrobeloides nanus; assembly: GCA_900406225.1. Taxonomy (NCBI): domain Eukaryota; kingdom Metazoa; phylum Nematoda; class Chromadorea; order Rhabditida; family Cephalobidae; genus Acrobeloides; species Acrobeloides nanus. The sequence goes on along the minus strand of OZJO01026909.1, from coordinate 19,647 downwards.
GACTTTTTTAAAGTAAATCAAATTGTTTGAGCCAGAAAAATTGATTGTTCTAAATCGTTGTAGTTGTTGAGAAAATTACGTTTGAAATTATTCATGTTTTCGTTGTAATACATAAACTTTTTTGAATTTTTATCGATTTTTTAAATTTTCATAAATGAACATTGCAGCAATTTGTATATAGCTAAATGAGACGAACAAAATGACACCAAAATTATCCAACTTGAACATTGCTTTGGGTTATTGAAACGAAAATTCTGATTCATGTTTTCGCTTCAATAACCCAAAACAATGTTCAAATTCGATCATTTTGGTGTCATTTTGTTCGTCTCATTAGCTATACAAATTGCTACAATATTCATTTTATGAAAATTGACAAAATCGATGCAAAAATTGACAAAAAATTCAAAATTTTGTGTATTACAACGAAAACATGAACAATTTCTCAACAACTACAACGATTCAGGACATGTCGTAAAAACCAAAAATGCTCCGTTTTTCATGAATTTAATTTTTACTTCGAGTTTTTTTCCGAGTGGGCTGGTCCTTTAGTTTATTTCCCCATTTCCAGTGCCGTTAATTTCCCGCAGTTATTAATAGAAACGCGTAAAAAGTTTTTTGCCTTGTCTCGGATATATCAAATTTATAACCTTCGCAATTGACAGTCGTTTTTTCCAAAGGACAAGCGGTGTTCCTTGGTCGTTATTGACTTCTTTTGTTATAATAATAGACAGCCAAAATGAATGGCTGTCTCGATATAACACATCTGGACAACAAGAATATAAGTGTAAAATTACATAATAAAAAGTGCAACTGCTTTCGATGTTCTATGAAATATATCAATGTTTGTGTAAAATGCACACATAGTCTGTTTCGGCGAGAGAGGAAATAAAAGTGCTGCCCATATAGCTCAGTGGATAAGTAAGGCAACCGTCCGATTTGGCAAGTTAAGCAACTTTGGGGACCCGCAGGGTNCTGCTTTCGATGTTCTATGAAATATATCAATGTTTGTGTAAAATGCACACATAGTCTGTTTCGGCGAGAGAGGAAATAAAAGTCTGCCCATATAGCTCAGTGGATAAGTAAGGCAACCGTCCGATTTGGCAAGTTAAGCAACTTTGGGGACCCGCAGGGTCAAAACATTAGAATTTCAAAAAAAATTTTTGATTTTCATTGCTCCATAAAAATCAAAAAATTTTTTTGAAGTCTAAAGTTTTGACTCTGTAGGCCCAACGTTGCTTAACTTGCCAGATCGGACGATCGCTTTACTTATCCACTAAGCTATGTGGGCAGTCTTTCGCTAAAACAAACTATAGGTTAAGTGTGAACAAAGATCACGACCGAAATTTAAGCCATAAGATTGTGAAAAATAGTCTTTTTCGCAAATCACCTTCTTCACATACAGAATAAGCTCAAAAAATTTTCAGTTTGGCACATTGGCACTAAAAGATGGCGCATATATCATCGAACCATTGGATGTCCATCACCCTCATCCCGCAAGACAAGAAGACATGGAAGAATCCGAAACCACTCCAGAGTTAAAGCGCGTTCGTCGAAGCTATGATATGTTACCGCATTTGATCTACAAATCGAAGTCTCATGCCTTTGAAAAGCCAGTAGTATCATCGGACTCTCAAACTTCATTCCAAAATCTTTCATCGTCAAACGAATTTCAAGATAACTTATTCCCTGACTCTTATGTTAACAATACGGCCTGGGAGGACATACAAAGTAATTGTTTATCTTATAATAGTTGAAGAAAAGGGTTAAGGAAGGCGGGGAATCGATTGCGCGCATTCTCGAAGCGTGAAAATGCTTCCTTAACCCTGATTCAGGAAAGGGATTGGTGTATTGAAGCGAAAATCAAACATTTTCGGATTTTCGCTTCAATATACCGATTCCTTCGCTGAATCAGGGTCAAGGAAGCATTTTCACACTTCGGGAATGCGCGCAATCTATTTTTCGCATAAAATTACCCCTAGAGGGTCACTTGTTAAAAATTTTGCTACTCGACCATAATCTGGACCCCCCTTTAAGCGTTAAGGGATAATGGTTAACGCTTAAGAGTTAACCATTATCTGCCTGTGTTTGGTCATTCACTTTTGCATGCTCGTTGAATATCGCGAGCGGCAATCAGTAGCAGATCAAAGAAAGAAAAGGCACTTTCTAGCAACAACCACTTTTTTCAATCGACGTAAAGCCGCAATAAAATGGACTTAAGAAAGTAATGAAAAGGGAAACACATTGCTAAATTTGTTACAACTTTTTCTAGCTATCATCGGACAAATTGCAAAATGCTTCGTACAAAATACAAATGAGCGAGCGCTTTTTCTTGAAATTTTAAATAAATTAAGCGTATTTAAAAAAATGTAAAATTCAGGGTTTTCGTGTCAATATTCAGACAAATTTAAACCCGTTTCCGGACGATAAAGTTGATCCTTCTTCTTTATGTTTTAATGTCGGCAATGGATGAACGTCTAAAAGACGTCGATTCATCATTTTCTTAAGCCAAGATTATAGCTTTTTTGGAATTTCTTTTAACGATTGTCTAAGAATAGCAATGCTAATGCAAATAAAGTTAAGGGTGAATAAAAAAAGTGCATTTTTGTTATTTATAGGACCCGAAAAAATTTTTGGGACCGAAACATTTTGTACTAAAAATGACCCATAAAAGAGTAATTTTATGTGTGAAATCGATTGCTCGCATTCCCGAAACATGAAAACGCTTTCTTGACCCTGATTTAGAGAATGTAGTTGGTGTATTGACACGAAAATTGAAAAATTTCTATTTTCACCCAGAAAGCATCCATCCGAGGGTAATTTTATGCGGGGAATCGATTGCTCATATTTTCTAACATGAAAAAATTATCTTGACCCTGATTCAGGGAATGGAGTTGGTGTATTGACGCGAAAATCGAAAAATTTTCTTTTTCCGCCCGTACACCAACTCCATTCTTTTTTGTCAATTTTGAGCTCAAAAATGGATATTTGACTTAATTTTGAGCCCAAAAATCGATTTTTACCTCAATTTTTAACTCAAAAATCAATTTTTGACTCAATTTTGAACCCAAAAATCAATCTTGATTCAGGGAATATGTGTATCGAAATGAAAATAGGCTAATTCAGAATCAGGGAAGAGTTTTCAAGGTTCAAAAATGCGTACAATCGATTTCTTGCATAGGAAAACCCCGTTAGCATAGATCGACAAGGGAGGAGTCTCCCCTTGATCGACGCACGCATAGACCCAAGATTGAGGGGAGGACCGCCGCATGGACCCAAAATTAAGGGGGGACCACTGCATGGACCCCGCCGAACATGAAGTGGTCCATAAAAATTGGGATCGGCCAAAAAAAGGTCGTTTTTTTTAAATCTTAGACGAATTTAATGAGGAGTTGGGGGGTGGGGGTCCACCGCATCGGAGGTTCTCTCCCTCCCTCCCACCTTGCCGATCTATGCCCGATAGGGTTATTTTGGTAAAAAATTAAAAAACTTGAAAATTTTTGAAAAAATCGCACAAAAAATGCATCGGTTGTTGGGGACCATCTTGTAATTTGTAAATTTTAGTAAGACAAGAGCGTTCAAGAAGATCGGCGAATTCCTGGGATCACTTTGTTGAAGTCTTGGTCGTCGCTGACTATAAAATGCTTCTCTATCATCAAGGAGATCTCGAAAGCTACATTCTCACACTATTTTCCACTGTATGCCTTTGTCATAATAACACAAAAAAAGAATCCTTTCACGGAGTCCTAAACTTGCAAAAAAGTTGCGCTTATAGCCGAATGGCTAGGACTCTAGATCTGCAATTTCTAACGGAGTGGGTTCGATCCCGGTAGTAAGAAACTGCAAATCTAGAGTCCTAGCCATTCGGCTACAAGGGCTTTTTTTCGACGCGCAACTTTTTTTGCAAGTTTCGGACGCCGTGCTTTAGGTCGCCTCAATCTACCGTCATAACACACTTCGCGCCTCCATCAACATTATCGTAGTTCGCATTTTGATATTGAAAAGCGAAAGAGTAAGCTTAGGTAGTCAAACTTCAGTGTTATATGTAATTTCTAGGCTGGACCATTAATTTCAAATCGAGCCCAAGATACCCTTCAACAATTCTGTGCATGGCAACAAAATTACAATGACCGAAATGACGACGCTATCAATCATCATGATGTCGCCATTCTTATAACACGACATGATATCTGTCGAGCTACGAACAAATGTGATACGCTTGGTCTTGCCGAACTTGGTACAATGTGTGATCCGTTGAGAAGTTGTGCCATTATTGAAGACAACGGTCTTTCAGCCGCTTTTACCATAGCCCACGAGTTAGGGCATATGTAAGCCAATCAATTTGACTTATTAACACACAAAAAATTTCTATATAGCTTCAACATTCCGCATGATGATGAAAGAAAATGTGGTACCTACATGGCCTTGAACAAGCATAATTATCATATCATGGCACCAACTCTTGAATACAATACGCACCCTTGGTCGTGGTCTGCTTGTAGCGCAGCAATGCTCTCCAAATTCTTAGAGTAACTTTTGAAGCTACTACACAATGGAGGGAGGGGGTACCTACGTGAAAAATTTTCATCAAAAAACAATATCGCCAATCGTCTCAGTTCGCTGAGCGCTTCAAAACGAGTACCATATCATGGAATTTTGTGCGTTTTACCCATGGCCGAGTGGCTAAAGTGATAGATTTGCAGTTAATAGATTGGGGGTTCGAATCCTGGCCAAAATTAAAATTGTCTAAATTCTATGAAAATTTTTGCATGCCCATATTTTGGCCTCTAAAACACTTTGTTATCATTTTTTGGCCAATAAATACTTGCTGGAGTTGTATAGCAAGATAGGTTTAAAAAAAGTTAAAATCATTATTACTATACAGCTTTCCTTAGGCCTAGACTTAGGCTTCGACCTAAGCCTAGGCTTAGGCTTAGGCTTTGGTTTAGGCATAGGCTTAAGCCTAGGCTTAGGTCTAGGCTTAGGCCTAGGCTTAGACTTAGACCTAGGCTTAAGTTTAGGCTTAGGCTTATGCCTAAGCTTATATTGTTTTTTGATTTTGACCTTTGCCTCAACTATTCTGATTTTTTTCACGCCATGGTAACCATTCAAGTGTTAACCTCCCTTATTCTAGTGCCAATCGAGCACAAACCCAGTGCATTTTGGACCAGCCTATAGAACGCCGATACTATGATCAAATGTTCGAAAATCCAGCACCCGGTGCCAAGTATAGCGTGAACCAACAGTGCCAATTTGTCTTCGGTCCCAGTGCGGAGATTTGCCCGTATATGGTAGGAGATTCGAATCAACCTTATTGTTATCTATTATAAATTTAGCCAACATGCCGTCGTTTATGGTGTTCTACATACTACGGCTATCAAATGGGCTGTCGGACACAACATATGCCCTGGGCAGACGGAACTCCATGCGGTGACAACATGTGGTGTCATCGTGGTCAGTGTGTTGGCATGTCGCCATCGCAGCGTGAGAAGCAAGACGGTGCTTGGGGTGAATGGAAAGCTTGGGGCGATTGTTCGCGAACTTGTGGAGGTGGTGTACAAAAGGCACTTCGAGATTGCGACAATCCTAGGTAAGCAAAATATTTGTAACTTCACTTGGGATCGAACCAGCAGCCCTCAGCACTGTTTCCAGCGCCTTAGACCACTAGGCCACTCGCCACCTGCGAGTGCTTACTCCAACTTTGCACTTAACATAAACCGGTTCAGCTACTAAATATGTGATCATAAAAAATTTTCAAATTCTTTTTAGGCCCATGAACGGTGGAAAATATTGTGTTGGACAACGTGAGCGTTATCGACCATGTAACATTCAAGAGTGTCCATGGGATACACCCGGCTTCAGAGAGGTTCAGTGCTCCGAGTTTGATAACCGAGACGTTGGCATTCACGGGGTGTCGCCACTCACAAAATGGGTGCCCAAATATGCTGGAATCAGTGAAAATGAACGATGCAAATTGTATTGTCGCGCTAAAGATTCGGCGGCTTTTTATCTGCTTCGCGAAAAAGTTTTGGATGGTACACCGTGTGATCGGAATGGTGATGATATTTGCATTGATGGAACGTGCCACAAGGTTTTTTGTATATGTTACCGTTTTATCTGAAAATTATTTTTATCTGATAAAACTGTTTTATAGGTTTAGGCATAGGCTTGGGCTTAGGCTTGGGCTTAGGCTTAGGCTTAAGCTTAGGCTTTGGGCTTTTTAGGCTTAGGCTTAAGCCTAGACCTAATCTTGGGCTTAGGCTTAAGCCTAGACCTAGGCTTGGGCTTAGGCTTGGGCTTAGGCTTAGGCTTAAGCTTAAGCTTAAGCTTAGGCTTGATCTTGGGCTTAGGCTTAGGCTTAAGCCTAGACCTAGGCTTGGGCTTAGGCTTGGGCTTAGGCTTAAGTTTAAGCTTAGGCTTAAGCTTAGGCTTAAGCCTGGACCTAGGCTTGGGCTTAAGCTTGGGCTTAAGCTTAGGCTTGGGCTTAGGCTTAGGCTTAGGCTTAGGCTTAGGCTTAAGCTTAGGCTTAAGCTTAGGCTTAAGCCTGGACCTAGGCTTGGGCTTAAGCTTGGGCTTAAGCTTAGGCTTAGGCTTGGGCTTAGGCTTAGGCTTAGGCTTAGGCTTAGGCTTGGTCTAGGCTTAGGCTTAAGCTTAAGCAAACTAGTTTTATCAGATAAAACTGCTTTTCATATAAAACGGTAACACATATTCAAATAAAACATTGGTTATGAAAAATATATCTAGGCTGGTTGTGACCATCGTCTAGGATCAGAGATGAAGCGTGACGTGTGTGGGATTTGTGGAGGTGATGGAAGCACTTGTCATACAGTTGAGGGAGTCTACAACGAGCGAGTTTCCTTCGGATACAATGAAGTCTTCAAGATACCAGCTGGTTCTGCTAATATTGATATCACGCAGAAGGCTCATAAAGGGAACAAGGATGATGACAACTATTTGGGCATGTTCAATATCGAATCAATTCGTTCATGCAACCATTTTTTTAGCTCTTCGATCGGCTAACGGAGAATTCATCCTCAACGGCCAATACCAAGTCTCGGTCTTTCGACAGCAAATTTCCATTCAGGATGCTGTGTTAGAATATTCTGGAAGTGATCAGGAGCTGGAACGAATCAATGGAACTGGCCCGATTCGAAGCGACATTTATCTGCATGTCTTGTGTGTGGGTAACCTCCATCCGCCGAATATCCATTACAAATACATGGTTCCCAGATCCACAGATTATCGTCATGTACAACAACACCATACAACATCGTTCTATTGGCGTATTGCGGATTATTGGACCGATTGCTCGGCTAAATGCCAAGGTTTGTAAACTCACAAGCAAAGCTCGGTTTACCTTGACAAGGTGGACTCGAACCCTCGACCTTCGGGTTCTAAAATTGACTAAAACAAAAGCTTGAAATCGAACGATTAATATCAACAAGCTCCAGTGGCGCAATTGAGAACGAGTCAGTTTTAGAGCCCGAAGGTTGAGTGTTCGAGTCCATCTTGCGTAGAATTCATTTTGCAATTTCATGATGATTAAATATCATTTTTGCAGGAAGCCAGAAACAACAACTGATTTGTGTGGATGCTTTGAGTAATCGTCAAGTAAACGAAAGACACTGTACTGGACACCGACCGGACATCCAACAGAGAATGTGCAATGTAGACTGCTTTGCAAAATGGCAGACCAAAGAGATTAGTGGGTGCTCAGCACGCTGTGGGCGCGGAGAAAAACACCAACTTAGTACGTGTGTACTAGCTTATACGAATGGACGTGAAGACCCCGTAGCTGATCAAGAATGCATCCAGGCTGGTTTACCACGTCCGCTTGACCGAGCGCCATGCTATTCGGATTGTTCTGGCCGCAAGTGGGCCTACTCTGAATGGACAACTGTAAGCTATAGTTGAAGAAAAACGACACCGAAATCATGGGGGTACCCTTCAGGAAAATTTTTTAGCCCCCTTTTTACTCTTATAGGGCAATTTTAATAACAGCGATTTGAAGGCCTACATGACCGAGTGGCGAAGACGCTCGGCTCGTAGAGATCGCTCTCAGGTTCGATCCCCAGTTGGGCTAAAAAGATTTTGACGGAGCAAAAAAACTCGATCCCCCAGTTTATTAACTTAAACATCCATTCATTCTAGTGTTCGGCAACATGTGGTACAACCGGAATTAGCCGGCGAAATGCTTATTGTATTGATGATTCGAACCGACAAATTGATATCCGGCACTGTGAGACGATTCCCCGAGAGGCCAGTGAAACCGAGTGTAATCGCATACCATGTCCAAAATGGGTGTATGGCCATTGGTCAGAGGTATACTTGATTTTTAAAAGAAATTTTCGAGACTAGTCGAACTTTCGGGGGAGTTCTTTCCATGTGAAAGAGCAGAAAATTTTGAGCATTTTTTGCTTTTGGACCACTACTTGAAAATCTAATGGTAAAGAGATATGAGTGAAATAGAAAAAAGTTCAAATGAGTTTGAACATTGAAACGAAGGGATTGAATTTAAAAAATTTCAGTTTTTGCTTATAAAGTTTAAAAATTTAAAGGTTTAATTAAAAAAGAAACGCGGCACTTTTCATATCTCGACGAGACGAACAAAACGACACCAAAATTATCGAATTTGAAAATTGTGTTGGGTTATTGAAGCGAAAACCCTGATTCATGTTTTTCGTTTCAATGTTCAAACTCGCTTGAACTTTTTTTGTTTCGCTCATATCTCTTGACCATTAGATTTTTATGTAGTGGTCCAAAAGTAAAAAATGTTCAGAATTTTCTGTTCTTTCTCGTGGAATCAACTTCACGAAAGTAAACTGGTCTTTTAAGTGTTCTCGATCTTGTGATGGAGGCATTCGTATTCGCCATGCATCTTGCCAAAACGCTGCAGGCCAAGAGGTCGATCAACAATTCTGCTCACAAACTGAGAAGCAAGACCGTGAAAAATGTAACGAACATGTCTGCACACAATGGAAATTTGGAAATTGGTCACCCTGCTCGGTCACCTGTGGAACTGGCTTTGAGACTAGAAGTGCACAATGTATTGATCGGGAAGGTCGTGCTCTTTCAGATGACCGTTGCGATCATAGGGAGAGGATTGTGCAAAAACAGTGTCTTCAACCAGATTGTCCCGGCTGGAAACTGGGCTCATGGTCGACTTGCTCGGTTTCATGTATGGATGGGTGGAGTTCCCGTTTGGTGATGTGCGTGGATGCCAGTGGGCTAAAGCTTCCCGATGAAAAATGTCTTAAAAAAGGCGAAACAAGGCCACCCAGTCATCAGCCCTGTAATCATGGGCCATGTCCATTCTGGAGGCCAACCGAATGGTCAACAGTAAGATGAATTTTTCATTTGTTCAATTATATAGGTTACCGTTTTATCTGAAAATCAGTTTTATTTGATAAAACTAGTTTTATAGGTTTAGGCTTGGGCTTAGGTTTAGGCTTAGCCTAGGCTTATGCTTGAGCTTAGGCTCAGGCTTAAGCCTAGACTTAGGCTTGGGCTTAAGCTTAGGCTTGGGCTTAGGCTTAAGCCTAGACTTAGGCTTGGGCTTAAGCTTAGGCTTGGGCTTAGGCTTAGGCTTAAGCCTAGACTTAGACTTGGGCTTAGGCTTAGTCTTAAGCTTAAGCTTAGGCTCAGGCTTAAGCCTAGACTTAGGCTTGGGCTTAGGCTTAGTCTTATGCTTAGGCTTAAGCCTAGACTTAGGCGTGGGCTTAGGTTTAAGCTTAGGTAAACTAGTTTTATCAGATAAAACTGATTTTCAGATAAAACGATAACATATATATTTCTAGTGCTCTGTTGCATGTGGTAGTGGGATTCGACAGCGAGAAGTCGAGTGTGTTTATCGTGATCAAATCGTAGATGCTAGTCTTTGTCCAGAAAGCCAGAAACCCAAGATTCAAGAGTCGTGCACTTTACTTGCTTGTGCATTTTGGGATCTTTTGCCTTGGTCATCGTGTTCAGCTAGCTGTGGGAGTGGTGTCCAAAGGCGTATGGTCCAATGTGTTCGAGGTTCCAATAAACTAATTGTTGGTGAAAGAGAATGCAAGGTAATTAGGCAAATCTGCCACGAAGTTTTTCTACATGGTGGCAGCACAACGTACAAAAAATCTGGGTCGAAATTTTTATTAAAGTCATTTTTTATTTTGTTGTCAAAAGTCATGAAAATTTTTGCTCATCCATAACGTTATCACAAAAATCGTTATCATTAGTGATCATGATCATTTAGGAAGAAAAGCCAAAAACTGAAAGAACTTGTGAACGTGATCCATGTCCAAATGCGAAATTGGAAATTTACTGGGCCACCGGACCATGGACCGAATGCTCGCAGTCTTGTGGCAATGGTACCCAACGAAGAATCGTAGTGTGTCATGACCACATCCGTGAGCTTGGTGCTGAATATTGTACTCAAATCGAGAAGCCGCCTAACACTAGGGAATGTAACATTCGCCCATGTGCTCAATGGTCCGTCGGTGCGTGGCAACCGTGCCCGGCTACGTGTGGCATACATCATGTCCAAAGAAGAAGAGTCAGTTGTGTGCCAATTGGAAAGAAGAAAGAGATCGAAATCAACTCGGTTCTTGATGAATTGCCCGAAATAGATTGTGATCCAGCTGCACAGCCTGAAGCGGTTCGAAATTGTGGACTTAAGGCATGTCCGGTTGAGCAGAAACCAGTTTATGGCAATTGGACGACTAGTGGTTGGACGGAGGTATGCAAATACACAACTAAGCCTAGGCTTAAGTCTAAGCCTAAGTCTAAGCCTAAGCTTAAGCTTAAGCCTAATTCAAGGATGAATTTTCACTGCGTTCATGTTTTCGTTGTAATACACACAATTCGGGGATTTATACTATTATTCAACAATATCAAAAATTTAGTGCTCTGTATCATGTGGTAATGGATGGAGACGGAGGAAGGTCCAGTGTACTTTGGAATTATGCATCGAATCCGAGAAACCTCCTGTTATGGAACAATGTAGTAACGGTGAATGCAAAAAGGCTTCTTGGCAGATAACACCATGGTCATCTGTAAGTCTCCTATGTGTAATGCAAAAAGCCTATAGGGAGTTTTTCAGTGTGAAAAATCGATTGCGCGCATTATTGAACCTTGAAAACACGCTTCCCTGATTCAGGGAAGAGGTAAGTGTATTGAAGCGAAAATAGGCTAATTCAGGGTGACGGAAGCGTTTTCAAGGTTCGGCAATGTGCGCAATCGATTTTCGCCAAAAAAACGGATTTTGGCAAAAAAACGAATTTTGACCAAAAGCCAAATTTTTGCCAAAAATCATAATCCAAAATTCTCTTTTAGTGCTCTGTAACTTGTGGCAATGGAGGCTACCAGGAAAGAACGGTTTGGTGTCAAAATGAGATTAATGGTGGCCAAAAAGTGGATGACTCGGAATGCCTAAAAGACGAGAAAAAGCCCATCACCCGTCGAGGGTGTGCTTTGCCAACATGCATCAAAACATCGAACGTCCTCATCAATCCAATAGCCAAAACGAATTCGATTGACGCTGACAGCTACACTTGGCAATCTGGAAAGTGGAGTACGGTACGTGAAAAAATTCTCCGTGAGCATGAGCTTAACCATCATCGTCGACTTGAAATGCTTCGGATAAGGAATCGGAATGATCGCAAACGGCACCAACACCATGCACGCGACCGGCACCCGTACAGAACTTGATAAAACACACATTCCTTCCAATTACCATATCCGAATTGGGAATGGCACGATGCTTGTGAACTTTTTGTAAAAATAGATTATAACGTTTTTCATGGTTACAAAATTTCGGCTACTTGGCGTAGTGGATAAGGAAGCCGCTCGTATGATCTGGCAAGTTAAACAACGTTGGTCTCGCAGGTTCGATCCAAAAATTTTGATTTACAAAAAACTTACAGATAATCATGGTGTTTTCTTATAATAGAGCACAAATGTTTTACTATAAGGAAAGTTTTTTGTATATCGAAATTTTCGGATCGAACCTGCGAGCCCAATGTTGCTTAACTTGCCAGATCGGACGGGCGGCTTCCTTATCCATTTCGTCAAGTATCTGAAATTTTTCGTAAGGCTAGAAAAAAAATGAAAAACGTTATAGATAGAAATGATTTTGCACTGTTGCAACCAAATGTTAGTGTTTGTTATATTGTCTTCACCCCCAATGTGTTGTCTGTGTTTATACTCACCTTTATTATATAGGCCACAAAAATCTCATATATGTCCATTCTAGTTCGGAGGAAAGAGAGAGAGAGGTTCGTCCAAAAAAAGTTGTCCACTTTTGCTACATTCTATATTGTATCGCACTATTTTATTTATCCCTTTTTATTATTTCTTGTGTGCAATTTTCTAAAACGGGCTTTATTTTCTTTACATATATTTATTTTATAATTTAGTTAGCTTAGAGTAAAAGGGTACGCAGGAAAGAATCGAATTTCAAGGACTAGTCCACTCGGAAAGACGCTATGAAAAAGTTTCTCGGAAAGTTCATGAAAAATGGAGCCTTTTTTTTGTTTTTACGACAATCTCTAAATCGTTGTAGTTTTTGAGGGAATTGCGTTTGAAGGTGGTAATTTTTGAACTTTTTTTGTATTACAACGAAAACATGTACCTGATAGTTTTTTCCCTGAATCAATAAATTCTACTTATTGAGAAGAAAATAATTCAAAATTCTTGAACATTTAGGAAAAATAAATAATAGCATTTTTTATAACTCGACGAGGCGACTAAAATGACACCAAAATTATCTAATTTGAAAATGGTTTTGGGTTATTGAAACGAAAATTCTGATTCATGTTTTCGTTTCAATAACACAGAACAATTTTCAAGTTGGATAATTTTGATGTTATTTTGTTCAAATTGTTGAAGTTGGCAATTTCTTGAAATCTGTGTATTACAACGAAAACATGAAAATTCGTCTCCTGAATCAATAATTGTTTTGTATTGGCACGAAAATTCAAATTTTTTTGAAATTTTCACGTCAATACACACATCTTTTATTGTTTCAGGGAAGAATTTTCACGGAGTTCATGTTTTCGTTATAATACACAGATTTAAGAAATCGCCAACTTCAACAATTTGAACAAAAATGATTAGTAGGATTCTTTCCTAGTGCCGAGTAAAGCAATGTCATTTCCTAAGTCAGTTTTTTATATATAGTACGTTATTTTTTTGTCTATTATGATATTGTTAGATATATTTTCATTGTGCTCAGTTGCAGCGTTCTTGTCTTCTCTCAGTTAAGTTTTTTCCACTTTTATATATACAGTTATGAAGCACCTATATGTCACTATGTATTATGTTGTATCGTCGGAGTTGATTGTATGTGTTTGTGTTATTAATAAACAAGAGTTATTTTATATATGAAAACCAATCACAATAATATTATTCGTCATTATTACATATAACTCTTTTCATGGCCAAAAGTGTCGTCCACGTAGCGCAGGAACAAATGGCGCAATAGCCATCTTGAATAGGGAGGGTTCAATCCTCATAGGGTCGAAAATTTAATTTTAGCGAATCTATGGGGATTGAACCCTCCCTATTCAAGTTGGCTATTGCGCCACTTGCCCCTGCGCTACGTGGGCGACACTTTTTTCTGGCTGGCTATGAAAAGAGTTATAGGAAGAAAATTATGATCTTTATGGTAGGTCTCTATTACAGGATGAGCCAAAAAAAACCGTATTTTTGCGTTTTTTGGTGAAAATTTTTCAAAATTTTTTTTCAAAAATCACCTATAAGGGGTATTTTCATGCGATTTTTGAAAAAGTTTTAAAAAAATTTTTTGCCAAAAAATGAAAAGTACGACTTTTTTGGCTCACCTTGTACTTTTCTTTCTTGCTTCTCGTTTTCTATCACTTGCTTTACTAATACTGTACGTATATGTAACTAACATTTCGTAAAGCCTATTTTAAACCCAACTGCTAAACTTTTTCTTAGATGCTGGTAGGAAGTGATCCCGTCCGATCTGCCAAGTTAAGCAATGTTGGGTCCGCCAAGTTCGATCTCGCTAGGGTCAAAACTGTTGAAAAGTTTCAACCCTATCGGGGATCGAACCTGGCATCTAAGTACAGAAAAAGTTTAGCATTTAGGTTTGAAATGGGCTTTAACGACACGTCAATGTTCGATAAGTTTTTAAATTTCTACTTGATGTTAAACACTAGTCTATCGAGAGTGCATGGCCTATTGGCTAGGACGCTTACCATGCATGTTATTAATGCAGGTTCGATCTCATTAGGGTCGAAGTTTTTTTCGTCTTGAAACAGGCTGAATGTGTCTGAACATTGACACGAAACCCTGAATTTTACATTTTCTTAAAAATACGCTTAATTAGGCTTTTCTTTTGCAATAATATTTTTATTGGGATTGCTGAAAGTGTTTTCAATTTACTGGCTGCGCGTTGGACATTGGGCCGTATGCACAACTATATAATGCTAACGCTAATAGCTGTAGCTAACGCTAATAGTTACAGCTAGCGCTATTGGCTGTGGCTAACGCTAATAGCTACAGCCATAGACGTAGCCAAGGGGGGGGGCTATAGCCCCCTGTCGCAGAAAATTTTAAGAAAAAAATAAAAAACAACAGGCAGCTTAGCTACAGCTACCTTATGATTTTTTCAAAATTTTTGGTCATTTTACTCGATTAGCCCCCCCAGAAAATCCTAGCTACGCCTATGGCTACAGCTAACGCTATTAGCTGTAGCTAATATGCACAACTGCCGCTATTAACGTTAGCTACAGCTAACGCTAATAGCTACAGTTGTGCATACGGCTCATTGGTTTTGTACATTTTTTCCTTCTTTAACATTTTCCTAATCTAACCTGCTATTATAGTGCTCGGCAACATGCGGTCGTGGGATTCGAAAGCGAACCGTGGAATGCATCGATGCATATGGACTGACGGCATCAGAGGAGAAATGTGACTTATCTATAAAGCCCATGGAGCAACAGAAGTGCCGACTAGGGCATTGCCCACGCTGGCACAAAGATAAATGGTCGACGGTAAAAAAATGCATATAGAAAACCATAATACCAAGAGTTTTAGTGTTCTGCCACATGTGGTAATGGGGTGAAACGAAGAACTGTGTTTTGTAAGAAAGGAAAACATCAACGAGTCCCAGACACAGAATGTCATCGAGTTGCAAAACCTCAAGAAACGACCGTGTGCCAAGTTGGAAAATGTCCAGTTTACTATTGGAAAGTTACACCCTGGTCAAAGGTAGAACCAAAACAGGACAACAAAAAGGGGATACACAACAAATTTAGTGCACGGATCCATGCAAGCCTTCTGATCAGTATCGTAGAGTTTATTGTATGAGTGCGCTACATCAGCGTGCTGCTCCACGAATGTGTGCGAATGAAACGGAGCCGATGACCGTGCGAGCATGTCCTATTGACAAATGTCCATACGAATGGGTGCCCGGACCATGGAGCACAGTAAGGCTTGATATAATATAGTGATTAGCAATACGTGGGACGAGCGCCCGAACGCATCCGAACGTTTCCAAACGCGTCCGAACGTTTCTGAACGCGTCCGAACGCCTATTAGTGATGTTTTCGAACGCGTCTGAACGCAATTAGTGAACTAAAGTCCGTTCGGGAGCCGTCCGAACGTATTAGTGGCGGCCCTTACAGCAACACTTGCAGTAGCAACATAAAACTGCGGGGCTGTACCCCTGTTTTACTAAATCTGCACTGGAACGCGCTCCCCTCCCCCTACACTGTTATAGTCAAAAATTTTTTTGGCTACCGCGAAACTTTTTATTGAATCAGGCAACGTATACATTGAAACGAAAAAGAAACGTGGATCCTTATATAACTTTTTTGATGCATCCCTGCGTGGTCATATTGGCGGGAAATTTTCATCACCGATTTTCCCGCCANTACTAACTAATCCTGATTTTCCCGCCATACAACCACACAGGGATGCATAAAAAAGCTATATAAGGATCCACGTTTCTTTTCGTTTCAATGTACTCGTTGCCTGATTCAATAGAAAGTTTCATGGTAGTCAAAAAAAATTTCGACTATAGAGACAGGATTTTTGACAGTTCACTTAAAACGATTTTTCTCGGAACCCTTAAAGTCTTTTGGCCTAATTTAAAAAGCAATCGTTAGAGGAATACTTGGGGCACAATCGATTAGATTTTGGTATAATTCTGCGTTATTTTCAATTTTCTACAACATTTTGAAGTTGGAGATACCTGCCCGATTTTGTACCCCTGTCTTCCAAAGGGGTTTTTTCCACTAAAACTCGGTCAGATTCGATCCGAAACGGCTCAAATCGTTCAGATTCGTGTTTCCCGTATGGCAAAACCATATTACAATCGAAATCGCTAAAATTTTAACTGTAACTAACGCTAATAGCGGCAGTTGTGCATACTAGCTATTAGCGTTAGCTGCAGTTGTGCATATTAGCTATTAGCGTTAGCTTCAGTTTTTCATACGACCCTTTTTATTTTAGTGCTCACGAACATGCGACAAAGGATTCCATTTCCGACGTATTGACTGCAAAGTGAAGCGCAGTATGCGAGATCCGAACACCACTTTGAAATACGACGTTGGCTCCGAGCCAACAGTTCTTTCCCGAATGTGCATGTCGCTACCCAAGCCTGAAGTCAATAAAGAGTGTGCTATGAATCCTTGTGATGCACCATATCGTTGGAGTGTTCTGCCGTGGAGTCCGGTATCCGGATTTTCTTCTTGCTTTCATATAATACTTTTTTTAGTGCTCGAAAAGTTGCGGTCCTGGCTATAGAAGGAGAAAGACACCATGTTTGGATCAGTTCGGCAACCGTGTTTCTCGCCATCATTGTGATTCAAATTCGAGACCAAGTCATCGAGAGCCGTGCTTCTTGAGGAATTGCCTTCCGAACGATTGTGCCGAAATCAAGGCCCAAAATACGCTAACTCATAGCATTGATGGGAACTATACGGTTTTAGTGGCTGGATTTCGAATTTCCGTCTATTGCCATCTGATGAATGGGACAATCCCAAAAACCTATATCAATGTGCGTCATGAAACCAACTTTGCTGAATTTTATGGAAAGAGGTAGAATCTTGAAAGCGAGACCTAGCGCCGTAGGCGCAAGGCACTTCGCTTAAAAACTATACAATAAAATGTTTTCTAGGCTCAAGTATCCATACACCTGTCCATTTGAAGGACGTAGAAATGACTCATGTGTTTGTACCAATGATGGACATGTTAACATGGGATTCAGTCGGTTCAAGAAGCTTCGAGTTGACTTGCATAATATGAAAATTAATCGTGAGTCAAGAGGGCAATATTAAAATTTTATCATATCCATGCAATTTTAGCCCATGACTTTACTTTTGTTGAGACCCTACAAGGTACACCAGTACCTTATGGTACAGCCGGTGATTGTTACAGTATGAGTGATTGCCCACAGGTAAGCTAACTTTCTCATGTAGGCGTCGAGTGTTAAACCATGTCTTTCAGGGTACATTTTCCATTGATCTACGCCATACCGGTTTGCGTATTGTTGATGATCTTCAATGGGTTGATCATGGCCACCGAACCAATTCTAGAATTGAGCGAGCTGAGGTTGGCTCTTTCCTCTTATACACTATATAAGTTATTTCTTTTTAGAATAACGCCTTTATTCGAGGCTACTGTGGTGGCTATTGTGGAGAATGTGCTCCCGATCGTTTCAAGGGCCTTGTCATTGAGGTCGATCAAAAGCAAAAACCGAGTGTTGGAGTTGGCTAATAGGTTTTAGCTGTAGCTACCTTTTTATTAATTGGCACTTCTTCAGTTGAACGCTCACCATTTTTACTTGATTTTTTAGTATTTTTGTTCAATTTTGAGCGCTTTTCAAATTCATTTATTCAAAAACAAAACACAACAAAAACACTAATCACAACTTTACTCATACATGCACAAGGGGGTGCTGTACCCCCTCAATTCACCGTATCGAGAAAAATTTCTTTGAGGATCCAGTACCCCCTCCTTGTTCACCTATGACTCTACTTGATAATTTTCAAGACTAATAATAACGATAAAGCTGTAGAGATCAAAATTTACTAAAAAATCAAGTAAAAATTAGAGGTGAGTGTTCAACTGAAGGAGTGCCCATAGGCTTTAGCTGTAGCTACCTTTTTTTATTAACTTGCCAAAGAAATTAATCTCAACTAATATGCCAAAGTTTTCTCAATTTTTGTATCTACACATATGATGACATGGTGTTATATGTTTCTATTCTGGTCTCATTGTCCTTTTATTCTCTACTTATAAGGAACATGTTCGGACTCATGGTCAAAATTTTTGACAAGACATATAGTTGTATAGAGCATACCGACTTATGTCAAAACGGAAAAATTAGCTGCTAAAAATCTATCCCTGGGGAGTTAGAGCCCAAAATGTGTCCAGTGTTCCGAACCCCCGGACACACATTTGTGTTCTGGGTTCGGAACACTGAACACTAGTATTCTTGTGTTCTGAACAACTTGTGTTCTGTCTTCCACAGACCTTGTTTCCATTGGACTCTGGTTCGGCGTATTCCTTGTTAGTTGTATATGCGTTTTTCTCTCTCTCTTTCTTTTTTTTCTGAGTACAATTGCTTCACATTTTTTGTTCTATAAATTGTTGATTTTTGAATTTATTTGTTGTTAGAGATTACTGTGCTAATTTTTGAAATGTTGCAAATTTTTCTTTGCCTTTCACTGCCCAGTTTTACTACTTATCTTTTTTTAGAGATCATTATTGTCATTAGGTTTTGCTTTCAAGCTGCCACAATTTGATATTCTTTTTATATATTAGCTAAGATTATGTGTGCATTTTATAAATTTGAATAAATTATATGTTTGTAAAAAGTCGATCTGCTGGGTGGGGGACTTTGGCGCCTTCACATATGCGCAACGACACTTGCGCACCCGATTTTTGCGCTTCGGCATTTGCGCTCTATAATTGCGTAACGACATTTGCGCCCCTACATGTGCGCGCTAATAATTGCGCCCCAACTTATGTGCCGTTTTCCTTTTTTTAAATTTCAGTGATCGACGTTGGAGCGGATGCCGATATTTTTCAACACTAGATCTGCCGATAGGGTATTTCCAGATCCCGATGAGTGAGGACGCTTTGATGAAGTGTGGGCGTCCTTGAGGATAAGATTTACCGCATGACCCGTATGGCTTTTAGCCTACGCAACGCAGCGTCGATTTTCTCGAGAGCAAATGTCGAAGCGCAATTATTAGTGCGCATATGTAGGGGCGCAAATGCCGAGGCGCAATATTAGTTCTCATATATCGGGGCGCAAATGTCGTTGCGCAATTATAGAGCGTAAATGTCGAAGCGCTATTATTAGCGTGCATATGTAGGGGCGCAAATGTTATTACGCAATTATAGAGCGCAAATGTCATTGCACAATTATACAGGGTGGCCCAAAAGTTCCCGCCCTAATCTTGTTATGTATATATTTTAATGATTTTATTTGATTTTTGATCTATAATCGATTTTTTTAGCATGAAGGAGTTTCGAGGAGATATTATTCGTCTTTTTGAGCAAGGAAAAAGTGGTTACCAGATAGCCAAAGACATGAAACTTCCATATACTACCATGAGGGACACAATTCGCCGTTATCGGAAAACAGGAAACTACAATGACAGACCAAGAAGTGGGCGGCCGCGAACTGCT
>OZJO01026903.1:0-16330 GCA_900406225.1 Acrobeloides nanus | reverse complement strand
ACTTTTCATAGGTAAGTCCGTTTTCTTTCGTTTTGGTCTTAAATTTTTCCTCACATCAAATGAGCAGGATATGCTATCCGCATTTTTAAAATTTAACTAATACTTTTTGAGATATGGGGCATACAAAAAACGCAATTTTTCGTTGATCGAGATGAAGCCGATTAAAAACATAAAGTGCCAATGATATGAAATTCATACTTGATTCAGTAGAAAATCAACAATATGATATCAAAAAATGAAAAAAATGCAAACTTTCGTTTTAAAACACAAAAATATCATTAGATCACATACAAATTTTAAGCTAATTAAAATAAGTCGCCATAGTGTAGTGTTTTTGTTGCAGGCAATTGGAGATTAGGTGGAGGGTTCGAGTCCCCCTTGGTTCAAAAATTTTTTGCATTTTTTAATTATTTTTTCGATTTTTATTTTATGGTCATAGAAGGCCCATTGGCACCTAATTTTTTTTATGAGTACCTTATATTGGCCTCTACTATCTTTTCACGTGAAAATTATAAAAAACTGGGACTTACACCTCGTGAGTGTCCCTTGTGAGCGTTTTTCCGCTTAAAAATTAGTGTTTTTCAGCAAAAAATTTTTGCGCCGATAGGCGCGAAAAACAGGAGATTACATTGATTTTTGAAATTTTTTTGAAAACTCGAAAAAATTGCCTTGGTCCCCCCTTATGTTTTTGTCTCAATTTTTGAAAAATTTTCGAAAACAAAAGGGGGAACCAAGGTAAAAAATTTTTTTGAAAAGGTTCCCCCCCCCCATTTTTGGAGTCTGGCTACTCCAGTGGAATGTGTATAATTTGTTAAAATCGGTTATATACAATGAATTTTAAAAAATTGATTATTTTTTTTAATATATAGGAAAAAAACGAAGGAAATTTCGATTTCGGATTTCGACTTTACGATTTCGATTTCGCGAAATTTGATGACCGAAATTTCGGTTTCGATTTCGACTTTTCCGATTTCGTGTCATCACTAGTTTAAACTATTGTACGCCAGTTCAAACTATCATAAGAAAAAATGCTAAGAAGGGCTAATAAGTGCATATCTAGCATATCTACACCAAATATAGTAAAAATTTTGCATTGGTAGTGAAATTTTTTACGATAGTTGCAACTATCATACTGATATTTTCTTCCTTCATGCATAGTAATGCTATTTTTGTTATGTATATGCGAACTCTAGTATAAAAAACGATTTTATATACACAGACTGCAATGACAAGTTTCATTTATAAAATAAGTTAATTTATTCATTGACATTAGTTAGAACAAAAATGATACAATAATTGAACTACAAATAAAAAATTATAAACATAGCCATAAAATGCTATTAAGACAGATTGTCTGAAGGTTTTTCAATCTGGCCTAAGAACATGGTACCAACCTAGAAAATGATTTTTCTAAATTTGCTTGTTAAATTTAGTACTAGTCGTGGGAATCTCGAATCTATCAAACTTTTGGTATAAAACATTACCCTCGCCGAGATACAGCCCCCCGAAGTTGAGCACCTTGACCATACGCACGAAGTTGTACCCCCAACGTAAAATCCACATATCTCAGCCATTTTAAAAGCTTTTCAAATACGGTCTTTTGTATTTATTAGATATGGCTTTCTACTAAATATTTGTATTATATCATATTTTGATCCGATCTACTTCCATAGAGATATGGCTATTTTATTGAATTTTTGATAGCTTTGTAAAGGGCTCAATTTTACTCAAAAATCGCTCTAAAAAATCGAAGTTAATTTCCCAGCCAGGTTTGAAAACGTTTTTTGAAACTACATGCATAGAAGCAATGATTGGAGAAAAAATTTCAAAAATCCACTTTGCCTCTGTATGACATAATAGTCCATCTTTATGCTAGCCTGTAATTTGCATATTACAGAATATAGGTATATAATCGACTTTTTGATCCTATAGATGAACTTTTCGTTGAAAGTGATGTTCTACAAAGTTGTTCCTCATAAAATTTCAGGATGAAATGACCCCTCATGGTCGAAATTTTAAAAAAAGATATGGCCACTTTTTGATCATTTTATTCGATTTTTCGAGTTTTTTGGTCAAAAATCGACTTTTTGACCCCATAGATGAATTTTCTCGGAAAAATTATGTTTTACAAAGTTGTTCCTCATAAAATTCAGGATGAAATAACCCCTCATGGTTGAAATTTGAATGTCAAGAAAAAAGATATGGCCACTTTTTGATTATTTTAGGGGCCATTCACATATTACATGATCAACGACCATTTTCCAGTTAGGGTGTTTCTCATGGGTTTTATTACTTGATTTTGGTGTCTACCCCCCTAATAGGGGGTAGACACCATACCATCCTAATAGGGGGGTATTTTGGGGGGGGGGTCCACATTCAAACTTTTTGATAAAAAAATTCAGAAAAAATACTTCCTATGCAAAATTGAGGTTTTGCAAAATTGAGGAAATTTCCATTTTTTTCTATAAAAATTGTAATTTTCTGGCATTTTCAGCTTAAAAACAAGTATTTCTCAAAAAAAAATTTCGCCTGCGGCGCTGTTTTTTTCTTTAACTAAAGTTTTTCACCAACTTGCCCAATTTTTTTCCATTTTTCAACAAAAAATTCCCCAAATTTGACACTTTTTAAATCAATATTAGTCATTTTCTGATCATTTTCAGCATATAAATAACCATTTTTCAAAAAAATTTTTGCCTGCGGCGCTGGTTTTTGCGTTAACTCAAAGATTTCAACAAAATTTTCGTCGAAAATCAAAAACTTCTGAGCGTTTTTCCGCTTAAAAATTATTGTTTTTCAGCAAAAACTTTCGCGCCGATAGGCGCGAAAAACAGAAGATTAAATTGATTTTTGAAGCTTTTCACAACCCTATTATGGAACCAATAAATCAAAACATTAATTAAATTAAAATATTTAAAGCCGCCTTACTCGATAGACCCAGAACAAGGTCATTTTGGCACCAGGGATCTGCTACGCAAATTGAAAAGTGATGGAAATGAGAAGCAAAACCTCGTCACTTTTCACTTCGCGTTGATCCCTGGCCAAAATGCCCCTTGTTCTGTGTCTAGTGAGTAAGGTGACAACACATTTAAGCAGATTTCTTCTTAAGTGTAAGCATAACTCTTCTTGAATTTTAAGTATAATTCTTCTTGATTTTAAGTAGAATTCTTCTTACGAATTCCGACGGCCTGCAGCTCTTAGGAATTTAAGCACATTTTTGCTTACAAAAAATCACCGTTTAAGCAGAATAATACTTAAAATTAAGTAGTATTCTTCTTGCACTTTTTGTAAGCAGAAATTCTGCTAAGACACTTAGCAGAATTCTTCCAAGAGCGATTCTTTGTGTAATTTTACTTATATTTAAGCAGAATTCTACTTAAATTTTCCAATTTTTCTTAGCGTGTAGAGGGGTCATTTCCAGAAAAAAAATTTTCGAAATAATTTTATTGTGTAGTAGCTTCAAAAAATCTCTTTAAAGGGGGGGGAGTGTACTTTGTAGCCGCATCTCGAAAAAAATTTAGGTATGTTCTTATTATAGGTCTTAAGGACTTTTATAGATGCTGACTTGACCAAGGTCAGTTTGTTCATTCTGGACGTCGATAAAGCGAATGACCCTCTTAACTTATCGTTGGTTGGCCTCTATCAAGGAAATGATACTGCTGAGAATTTACGGCTTTTCTTCAATGAGATTTTTCCCCAGCTGGATGAATTGGATAACGCCAGTTTTACTGTGAAATTAGACGAACAAGAAGTTGACATATCGACAGAATTGTAAGTTTATCCTAGATTTTTTAACATTTTGTTTTAAGGGTGGATACGGGAGATATGCCTTGGATTGTGAACCAGTATGGCTGTGAGCGTGTTTATAATACGAAGAAGCCTTATGTTTTTTGCTATGCTCCAAAAAATGATTTAATTGGGAATCAATACCCACCGAGAACATTAAAAGTAATTTGAGTTTCTTTAGTTCACATCGTATTTTTTGAGTCTATGGAAAATGATTTTCTTCGCCAAGAAAATGGTCAAAAGTTTCCTCCAGCGGTGCATATTCCGCTTGAAAACGTTGTTCCGAGCAGCTTGCATCTTTTCCTTGGCATTGTGCCAAACATTTACAAAAAGCTTATGGAAGTGGCTGAAGAAATCAACCTTTCAATTCCGGACCAAATAGATGCTATTTTAAGCCACTATCGAATTGACAAACGTGCTTGGTTTCAAGTGTTCACGGGTATTTTTCGATTGGGTCGCTAATGCCCAAATTTTAAGGAAACCACATTCGCAAATTGTTAGCCACAAAGGAGGTCTTTATGGAAATCTTGGAACTTTTTCCAGAAAACCACGCTAAATTTGCACAGGTTTCCCTTTTAATTGAAACGCTCTTGGTTTTTGGTGATATTCAAGAGTGCACTCGATCCCGGTTTTGTCTGAAGAAGATCTAGCGACACTTGAGGAAAAGATTCAAGAATATGAACTCCTATGCGTAAGACATTCCAAAGCTTAGACAACTATTTAAATACCTTTTCAGAGTGAGAACCCGAAAATTACTCCCAAGTCCCATTGGCTTATACGCCATGTTCCGTTCGCGAGAAAGCATCGTTTCTGGAGCTTGCATCCGAACAGAGCATCGAAAGTTTGCACGCCATAATAAATGAAGATCGGCGCCGGGTTAGTGCGATTAAAGCAGAAGCAGAATTATTATGGCAAATTGCCAAGGAGCAGACGCTTTGAAACTTCTTTTTTGAAACAAATAAATTGTTAAACTGTTGACCTGTTAAATCTTTGTATTTGGTGTTATTTTGTGTTAACATTTTTCTATTTAAAGGGGGTGTCAAATATGGTCGAGTAGAAAAATTTTTTTAACAATTGACCCTTTAGGGGTAATTTTGTGCGAGGAATCGATTGCGCGCATCGAAAAATTCTGAAAAATTTTTCCGGGGGTCAAAAAATTGAAAAAAATGTGTGAAAATTAGGGGTTGTAAGTTTTAACCCCCAACAAAATTATTTTTAGGGGTAATTTTGTGCGAGGAATCGATTGCGCGCCTCGAAAAATTCTGAAGATTTTTTCCGGGGGTCAAAAACCCCCAAAAATAATTTTGTTGGGGTTAAAAAATTTTGAAGTTTTCCAGGCTTATGGAGCAGGTTCCCCCATAATTACGGCATGCCTCAAAGAATTGGGGTATAAACTTGTTTACATCGCTTCTTCTTATGGACGAGTGGCAAGTGACTCGCTTGATAGTCGAAAGACGTCTGGTTCGATTCTCTTGTGCGTAAATTTTTTTTTGCATTGGTCAAATTTTTCATTTTTCTCCGCAACGAAGCTTCAGACTCCCAAACCAACAACATATTTATAACAAGTAAAATATGCCCAACAACTTCCTGCCAAAATTAGAAAAAAATCGATTTTACATGTCTAAAAGGTCCCTTGTTAGGCCTAGGCCTTGGTAGGGATTTTATGTCACCAACTGGCATCTGCCCATTTCAATCTGGGTGATTTTACGGCGGTGGGATACTTGCGGGCGGACATTTGCGGACGGACATTTGCGGACGGGACATTTGCGGACGAACATTTGCAGACGATCATTCTTGTTATGTCTTTCAACTCTTTTCTATTGTGATTTCTTCGTATTATCACCAGCAATTTTCCAAGCTTCACGAATTGTGTTCAGAAATTCGGTTTTGAATTTCGAGACTGGAGTTTCTTCATCTTCTTCTAGGTAAACTTCTTTTATTTCTCCAATAAGTATTGCTTCGAAACAGCTTTTTCTTGATTCAAAGAATGCTTTAGGAATGCGAAATTCGGATTCCCCACATAAATTACCCCTAAAGCAGGGTGTCCACATTGTCTTATTTATAAGATTTTGTCTTATTTTTTATCGGAAATCTTATTTTTGAATATTTTCGACAAAGTTGATTTTTTATAGCAATAAATCATTGCTCATAGTGATGAAACAAGATTTCTACATCAGTTTGCAACAAATTATCATAATTTTAATGTATAAAGATGAATAACTTGAGTTTATTTAAGAAAAATTCGATAATTAACCCCTTTCTTAGTTCATTCATCAAATTGTGAACAAATTAACAAATTGAGCTGATTAAAAAATGAAAAATTAACACACCGAAGTTGATTTGAAAAGCCTAGAAAATGGTTCATAAATCCTAAACAACAACTTCTGTAATCTTGTCAAGTTTAGCGTTGACTCGATCCTCAAAACGTTCTCCATTTTCACCGGATTTCTTGTTTTTGATGACCTTAACGATTGTAATAACGACGCCAGCTACAACTAGAATGGATTCCAACTGTCTCTTCATCAGCTCTCCAACTGTCCATAAGTGCATCAAGTCCAACAAACGCTGATGACTGCAGCAAAATTTTTCGAAAAAAATCACGTTCAGTGCGATGCTTCAACTATACTAAGGTTTCGGCGCCTGCCAGAAAATCAACATATGAGCTATATCATAATAATTTTCATTCAACTTTAATAACATTTTTATTTATATTTTAAAAGCGTAAAACCCCCCCCCCCTGAATCAGGGTTTAACTCAAAAATTTGAGGGGGAATGTCGAATATTCCAGAATGACGTCATCCTTCTGGAGCCTTCGAGAAACTCCTTAAAAGTTGATAGATCGAGCTCATCTCGACTTATATTTTCAGTGCTCACCGAAACCCCTTGGGGGACGGTGGGCCCCTAATTAACAGAGAATTTTTTTTACTTATTTCTACTCTTATTGCATCGTGATTAGTTTAGTTTAAATAAATAACATATTGTTACTTTTTTGTGCAAATACACAAAACCCTGGTCCTTTAACAAAAAAATTTATAAATTTATTTTATTAAACTTTCCAAAGCGATCTTCGATCTTGCATACAAATGGGAATGATGGGTTACTACTTTGTTTTTCTAATATCGGCGGTTTTTCCGGGATTACAGCAAACTAAAAATTTTTCTAAAATAAACTCTATACGGGGTATTCAATTACCTTAAACATATTAAAGACATTGGCTATAAATAAATAAATTTCCATTCTTGCTAAGCTTTCGGCTGGGCAGATTCTTTTTCCAATTCCAAAAGAAATTACTTGATCTATATTTTTGAAGTTTCCATTCGAGTCGAGAAAACGTTCTGGCATAAATCTGTTTGGATCTGGGAAGAACTAAAAGATAAAATTTAAAAACTCAAGGATTTCGTTTCGATAACCAGACTAATTTGAATTCAAAAATGCTCAAATTTCAATATGATCGAGAATTTCATTTTTTTAATAGATTTAGTTCGATTGCAAAAAAATCACTAATTTTCGAAATTTCATATTTTTTTGCATATATTTTTCTCGAATGGATTGTCTCTTTAAAGGGGAAACACTTTATATACAAAAATCGGTTTTTATGAAAAAAATAAGTTTTTAACACACGTATAGGGTAAAAATTTAGCGAGAAATTGATTACTGCCGTTATTTTTTCCTAAGACCTCGAAAAAGTGGTCAAAATAGTGAAAAATAGAGAGATAGAAAAAAATCTTGCAAGCTCTCATTATTGTCGAGAGATAGAACTTTTTTGAAAAAATGTCATTTTTGAGCTTTTTGAAAAAATCGTTATATTTCGCACTTTAAAGTTGACGCCAATCATAATTGGTTTAAAAAAATAATTTCTAGGATTAGAAAAAATTTTTAAACTAATTATAGTTTTAAAAAACTGATGGTAGTACGCTTTTCTGGTGTAAAAACTTGAATTTTTTGAAAAAAAGTTTTTAGAGATACCTCTATAGATCATATCTAATACAACAATGGTTCCACGTTAAAATTTTGATGAATTCTGATAGTACAGACACCAAACTATACAACCCATATGATATCTCAAAAATGATGATCGGAACATTTTTGTATATAAAGTGTTCCCCCCCCCTTTAAAGGGACAGTCCACTCGAGAAATTTGGGTACCAAAAATATTTTTTCCCTGAAAGCTCTTGCTTTCTAGAATACTTTTCACAAAAGAACCAATATCTCAAAATGCTTCCTTGATGATATAAATCAAAGAGAAAA
This sequence comes from Acrobeloides nanus, assembly GCA_900406225.1. Lineage (NCBI taxonomy): Eukaryota > Metazoa > Nematoda > Chromadorea > Rhabditida > Cephalobidae > Acrobeloides > Acrobeloides nanus. Next base: position 8,299 of record OZJO01026903.1, on the reverse strand, counting down.
TTGGATTTTCTGAATTCAATATGGTCTAATTATTGCAGCGAAAACATGAGTTTTTTTATTACAAAGAAATTTTTTGAAAATTTCAAACGCCATTTTAAGGGAAAGATAAAAAAAACGGAATTCTGTTCAAAAATCTCAAAAATTGTATTCACTGTTTTCAAAAAAGATAAATAAAAAGATTTTAACAAAACGAAGTTTATTTTTATATGCTATTTCAAAAATTTTAAATCTATCTATTTTTGAAAACTATGAATACAGTTCAAGAGAAAATTAAAGGGGGTGTACTTTGTAGTCTGGAAAACACCATTTTGGTGTTAATACGGTCTGAACACCAAAATGGTGTCCGGAGGAACGATTCTAACCCAAAATTTAGAATCCGAAATTTAGAAACCCGAAATTTAGAAAAAGTGCGATTTTTAATGGAGGCTTAATTTTGCCTTAGGCTTAGCCTTGGAAACTACTAAAAATCCCAAATCTCAAAATTCCAAATACGAAATCCCAAACCCAAAATCTCAAATTCTCAAAGGCCTAAGGCATCAGCCTTAAGGCATAAGGCATAAACTTAAGGCATAAGCCTTAAGGCTTAAGATATAAGGCCTTAAAACAGGTTCTGCGATAGAATCGAGCTTTGAGACGAAGGGCATGTCACAAAAAATTTTTCATCGCTGAACGAAAATTAAAGTTCACAACTCACCGAGTTATGAACTTTAGTTCTGGGCTCCTGACCCGGCGACCTCTCCCCTTCGCGCTATGGCCCCTAGAAGTTGGTGAAACGGCCATTTTTCGACCAAACTTAGATCGGCCCTAAGTCGGTAAGTTTGTTAGCTTTCGGGAAACGGTCTTTTGCATTTTGTATCTGGGGATTGGGGCTTCATTTTATGCCAAGACCACTCTGACCCCAGACATTCACATAATTTTTTACTTAGCCAAATATCCAAAAATACCCCAAAAATTGACCCCCTCTCGGGGAGTAAAAGTACCCAAAGTACCCTTAAACGTTCAGACCACAACTCGAAACTTTCCATAAAGATAGCTTTATATATGGGGAACGTTTATGCAAAGAATCAAAAAAATTGAGTGGCAAAAATTGAGTGGAAGCCCGAAAAAAATCAAAAAAATTGAGTGGATTCGGGCTGTGTATTAGCTCCGATTTTTTAGTAGAATACCACTTTTCGATATGCGCTTGAAAATGGATTTTTAAATTTTCGAAAATTCATTCAGGATAAAAAACTCAGGGTTTTCGCTTCAGTAACCAGACTAATTTGAATTCAAAAAAGCCCAAATTTTCATTTGATCTAGAGCTTCAGGAAAATAGATATTGGTTCTTTTGCAAAAGATACTCAAAAAATCGTGAATTTTCAGAATATTTCGTTTATTGGCACATATTTTTCTGATGAACGTTCTTAACTTTAACTAACCTTTTCATCTTGTAAAACGATCATAACTTGAGGCCTAATAATGGTATACTTCGGAATAAAATACCCTTTAATTTGAACATCTTTGGTTGTGCGTCGGAGCGAACTTGCTAGAATCACTCCGGTGCGTAAAATTTCCTAAAAACGAAATTTTATATATTTTTCTTACCAATACACTTGTACTTGAACTACAGCATTGGTATAATGTAGATTAGGTTTATCTTCTAAAGTAATGAACCGATCACTTCCAATAACGGTGTCTAATTCTTCATGCAATTTTTTCTGAACTTCCGGATTGAGAAGCAAAAAAATCATTCCCATAGCTAAAAATTTTATTTTTTAAGATTTAACACGGGAATACTCCTTAAATTTCCGGTATATTCTGTTATTTTAAGGTATTATGAGCAACATTCAAAAAAATTTTTTGAAAAAAAATATTGTTATTTATAAAAGAAAAAAATCATGTTAAATTATAAGCAAAATTAAAAATCCGATTTTTATCCTGAACTTGCTCAGTGGTAGTGCTCGAGTCTAAGGATCTCGGGTTCGAATCCCACCTGAGTCTATTGATTTTGCCTGCGAAAAAAAGCTTTTTGAAAAAAATTTGTCTAACCATAGATATACCAGCTTTTTTTCGCAGGTAAAAACAATAGACTCAGGTAGGATTCGAACCCGAGACCCTTAGATTCGAATCTTGGAGCACTACCACTGAGCCAAGTTAAGATAAAAATCGGATTTTTAATTTTGCTTATAATTTAACATGATTTTTTTCCTATTTATAAATAACAACTTTTTTTCAAAAAAATTTTTTGAACGTTGCTCAGAATAGACACAGCCTCTGTAAGAATCACTCATTGGTCCAAGGGTCAGGGATTTTTTTGTTTCCAATAAAATCGATAGGATATTAGTCCCTGGTCCCTGGTCACAAAATAGAGAGAAAATATTTGAAACACCACCCCTGTGGACCTGGGGGTGGGTGTGTCAAAAAATCAACTTTTCAGGATCGATTCCGATTCAAATAAAACCAATGCCAATCGATTCCTCGACCGCGATTTGTGAATAAAAGTGCCAAAAACGAAGGTCGGCGACCTCATGAAGGCATTTTTATACTCGAAAAACCGATTTTTGACCCTAAAAATTTCACAAAAAATGCTCTATCTCCTAAACTATAAGGTAGTATTCTCTATTTTTTTGCACTAGCATAGATCTAAGCGAGCCTGATACGTAGGAAGCAAAAGCAAAAATTTTGAGAACCCCCACGAATACTTTTTTTGACATGGACATAGGGGTACCCAATGTTGATTTTGCCAAAACATCCCTAAAACAATTTTTTCACCGGAAAATAACGACGGCAATCGATTCCTCGTCCCCACTTTACTACTTGAAGGTGCTGTCCGTTTTTAATTTAGACTTCAAGAGGTCTTAGAAATAGGCAAAAAACGGTTTTTTGAAAATAACAGAATATACTGAAAATTTGAAAGAGTATTCCCGTGTTAAGCCTAACTTACTGATCAGTGGTGGGCGTATGGTCAGGTAAATTTTCGAAAAAAGCGCTTCTCTCTCCCAAGGCGCGATCAGTGTTTGAATTTGTTGTATTAAAACTGTTGTGTTGCTGAACAACAGTTTTAAAGTGCAAAACTGTTGTGTTGTACAACAGAATATTTTGTCGTGTACAACACAATTATGTTGTGTTAACAAATTTCTCTGTTGTCTTGTGCACAACAGTTTTTTTGTCGTGTTAACACAACAGAATCATTCTGTTGTACAACATATTTGTTATAGTGTGAAGACGGGAAAAAGAATACAATTTATTTAGAAATAAATAATCACACTAGAATCGCAGAAATAGAATACCTTAAATAAATAACTTAAGTATGAACGACAAATGATAAACAAAACGCATAAAACATAATGAACGAACTAGAACTTTTTGAATGAACAATTGAAACGAAAGAATGAATGAAATATAAATAAAATAATATTAAGAGTTTTCGTTTCAATACAAAACAACATTTGAACATAGAATATTATAGCTCTGCTACACCTCCCCTGAGCTGACAAGTCATGGATCGATTTCTTTGTAATTGATTCTTGGTTTCGTAGCCAGTCTTCGGGAACAACGAAGTGGAGGAATGACTTGATCAGCTTCATCTTTGGCTTCTTGAAAATTTTCAGCCGCATCTATAAAGATATCGTCGTCATCTGACAAATCCGCTATCTTTACAGGCGCTGGAGTGGCCATCATCGGTCGTCGGAGAATCGGATGGGGTTGTTTTGTCTTAATCGGTGTTAGCACATCATCGAAATCTGCATCGGATTTCGGATCGTCGAAGTATCTAATTCGCATCTGGTTCTTATGCTTCTTCAGTACTCTGCCATCTTCGAGCTTTACCTCAAATGCCATATGACCTAGACACTTTTGAATCACTCCTGGCTCCCAATCTGCATCAGGATGTGGTCGAACATAAACCTTGTCATCGGCAACAAGCCAGCGATTGCTTTTTGGCTTCTTTAAAGAGTAGGCCGGTTCCTGGATTTGAACTTTCTTAGCCGGTCTTGTATCACGATCAACGGATATCGCTTTCGCTAGATCTTCAGGTTTCAGTAGCTCAATAAAATAATATTAAGAGTTTTCGTTTCAATACAAAACAACATTTGAATATAGAATATTATAGCTCTGCTACAATATTCAAACACTGGGCGCGACACTTCTTTAGCCGGCGTCATGACCCCGACTCTAGTCCACGGCGAAGTAAACTGGGAAAAAAGTTGAGACAACCAAAATTTTGCTAGAAAATGACTTCTTATGTTTTAAATAACCGTTTTAAAACATTTAGAGCACTTTCTCAGACTTTTTAAAAAAAATTTGGAGCAATTTCTCAGACTTTCAGCAACATTTAAAAAATTTTTAAAAAAATCAATTAGACTTAGGTGGGATTTGAACCCTCGATATGTTAAGTCTAGAGGCTGACGCTCTACCACTGCGCCATGAAGGCAAATCTAGAAAAGGATTTTATAAAACCAGATATCATAGTTGTTTTCGGTGAAAAAATCAAAATGCAAAATTCCGAAACTTTCAAAGAGTGTTTAAATTTTTCGCTAAAGTCATTTTTCATGATCTTGGTGTCAAAAGATGCGCAAGGACCAAATAAACAAATCTCCGGACGCTTTTTTGATTTTTTCTACAAAATAAAAAAAATTTCGCTGATTAATTGTCAAAAAACACATCTTTTTTCAACTTTTTAACTTAAAAAATTGTTTTTTGAGTCATAAACGGAAAAAAGAGTCCGGAGATTTATTTATTTGATCCTTGCGCATCTTTTGACACCAAAATTATAAAAAATGACTTTAAGGAAAATTCTAAACACTTTTTGAGAGCTTGCGAAAAAGCTAGAATTCAAACGCATTTTTAAAAAATAAAAAAACGAAGTACAGCCAAATTTCTTTTTTATAAATGTAGTTAAAGATCTATAGAATGTGTTAAAAAAAGAAATTTTTCGATTTTATAAAGTTTTCATCGAGATATTCATTTTTTTGTAACATAGAAAATGATCGATTTCGGGACTTAGAAAAATTTCAAAAAAAAAAATTTTTTTTTTGTTTTTGCGAAAAAAATTTTTTCTTTCATTATCATGTTATTAAGCATGAAAGAAGTCTTTTTACGTCAAAATATCACTTGTCTCAAAAAATTTCCCAGTTTACTTCGCCGTGAGTCAGGTAAAAATAGAAAATTACGAAATTTTCAAAAAAAATTTTAATTTCATTTTTTATATTAAAAATTTCTTGAAATCTTAACAAATTTGTTAAATGTTAGAAGGTATAAAATTTAAAAAATCAAAATTTCGGAATTTTTACGAAAAAAATATACAAATTTAAAAAAATTAGTATGAATGACCTTCTCAATCGCACGTCCCTATCCACTCGAGCCGCTACCCTCTCGGCCATAGGCGCGACCCTCTTTTAGAAGGCGTCGCGACCCCTACCCAAATTAGGTAAAAATCTGACGTACGCCCACCATTGTTACTGATAGTCGTCGATGTAGCCTCCTGACCAGCCATCCAAAAATCGAATAAAACCGAAATTAGTTGATCTTCTCTATAAAAAAAAATTGGTACGACTAAGCATCAGGGTTATTTCGGTTATGGTTATAACCATAACCGTAACCATAACCGAAACCGAAACCATAACCAAAACCGTAACCGAAACCATAACCGAAACCAAAACCTTAACCAAAACCGAAACCATAACCGAAACCAAAACCTTAACCAAAACCGAAACCATAACCGTAACTGAAACCATAACCGTAACCATAACCGAAACCATAGCCGAAAAAACAAGTTTTACAAGTAAACACACAAATCGCCATAACTTTAACAGATCAACGGGATAGATAGGGGTTCTAGGGGGAGGAATGGAGGCCTGAAACATTAACTTGTTAAAGTTATGGCGATTCTTCGAATAACACTGAAAAACCACCTATATCCTCTGGTTTTTCAGTGCTATTCGAAGAATCGCTATAACTTTAACAGGTTAACGTTTCAGGCCTCCATTCCTCCACCTAGAATCCCTACCTACCCCCTAACTTTTCACGAGGAACATTTTTCGCGTTGACGAGAAATTCTGAAAAAATTCTGTTTTAAAGTTATAGCGATTTTTCGAATAACACTGAAAAACCAGATTCAGTGTTATTCGAAAAATCGCTATAACTTTAAAACAGAATTTTTTCAGAATTTCTCGTAAACGCGAAAATTGTTCCCCATGAAAAGTTAGGGGGTAGGGGTTATAGGGGGAGGAATGGCGCAAATTTGGAGCCTGAAACGTTGATCTGTTAAAGTTATGGCGATTTGTGTGTTTACTTGTAAAACTTGTTTTTTCGGTTATGGTTTCGGTTACGGCTTCGGTTATGGTTTCGGTTTTGGTTTCGGTTACGGTTTTGGTTTCGGTTTTGGTTATGGTTATAACCGTAACCATAACCGAAACCCAATAACCGTAACCAAAATAACTCTGCTAAGCATTAACTGCAGCAAATGACAGAGCTATTTTTCCAAAAATTATCTTAAAAAAACCCTATATGGGTTTTTCGATGCGGGGAATCCAAAAAAAGCACTCCCGATGTCTGAAAATTTTTTCTTGGCCCTATATCGAGCACCTTGGCTCAAAAAGGGGTTTTTATGTCACATTAATGCCAATTTGGTCTGAAATTTTGTAATCGCGAGTTTTCGGATATGGCGAGTCGATTGGCGATGGTTTTGTGATTCAAAAATCGAACGCCCAGTATCCATGTAACCCGTAACTTTGCCGTTATTGGCCTTCTTATCCAACGGCCCTTTTTAGGGCCACAGGGGGTGAAGGTTGCTTCTCCTAGTGGTGCTCCTGAAGACTCCCCTACCATATTTGGCTAACAAGTGATCGTCTCCAACTGTCAGGTCAAAACCTATATCAAAATGAATTTTATGTTAAAGAGCACTAAAAAATACATCGAAAAACGTGAGAAAATTTTCTCCGTGAGACGCCTCTGTGGGCTTGGAGCCCAACATGTGTTATTTTGGGCCAATTTTAGGTCTGAAAGATAGCCTCATAACTTTTTATGGTTAAAAGCTTTTTCAATAATTTTTTCTACATCTGTTAGGGGATGAAAAGACTCAAATTATGATTTATTAACTTTGACCTCAAACCTTTGCCTTCATGGATAAAAATGATACCATTTTTCTTAGGAAAAATCGTACTTTCAAGGGTCTAAATTCGATTTTGTTTTCGATTCTCGATTTTAAGAGACAATATATCGAAAATTCGAACATCCAGAGGACCTAGAAAACTGAGCTCGGAATATGAAATTTGGGACCAAAATAAATAAAAGGTGCGTTTGAAATGATGTTCAACCTTTAAAAAGTCCATTTTGACCTCTAGGCAATTTGTGCATTCCGGAGGTTTTTTACGCTTTAGCATTTTGAGCATATCTTCTGATCGTTAATTCCAATTTCGATGATCTTAGTGTTGTTGAAAAGCTGAGAACTCGGGCTACAACTTTTATATATGGGGGGGGGGTCATGTTATAGAAAAAGTGGTCGAAAAATTAGCTTTTTGAAAATCCGGGTCTCCGGAGGGGTAAAAAATTCAAAGAAATGGCTCCAACCAAAAACTTTGTTCCGACAGTTTTCTCCATTCGGACCTAAAAATATTTATAACACCCATATTTTATTTTATGCTTGGTCCCGGGTCAAATCTCGTTTCCCCAAAAATATTTTTTTACCTCTGAAGTGTGGGGAGTCAAAAATCTTGAGGTTTTTTACACTTTAATATTTGAAACATACCTCTTGATGGGTAATTCCAATTTCGATGATCTTGTTGTCGTTGAAAAGAGGGGAGTCAAAAATTCGGTTTTGCAAAAATGGCTCCAAATCGACTAATTTTTTGCACTCGAGGGTTTTAGGATATGAAGAGCACACAACATGATTACGATGGGATTTTTAATTTTTGACATCATTTAGAACTTTTATTGGAGGATATATCCAATTGCGCATTGGAATTTGATTTTTTCAAATACGGATTTAATTTTATCGATTTATATATTAGGGGTTTTATGTATGTGAAGAAATTTCTATCAAAATTTTGGAGCTAGTATCGAATGTATACCCACAAGAGCAAAAATAAAGATCAACATGCAAAAAACATCTTTCAACCTTTTTTTTTCACTTTTTCACCAATTTTATCCATTATTTCACCTTTTTATACAAGGTGCGACAAAAAAAACCGAATTTTGCCAATTTTTGAGGTCATTTTTCGAAAAAATTTTTTTCTCAAATTTTTTTTAAAAATGACCTTTATGGGGGTAATTTTATGCGAGAAATCGATTCCGCGCATTCCCGAATCTTGAAAATGCTTCC
>OZJO01026899.1:0-26586 GCA_900406225.1 Acrobeloides nanus | reverse complement strand
TTTTAAATTTTCATAAATGAACATTGTAGCAATTTTTTATAGCTAAATGAGACGAACAAAATGACACTAAAATTATCCAATTTGAACATTGTTTTGGGTTATTGAAACGAAAACATGAATCAGGGAATAACCCAAAACAAAGTTCGGTAACCAACGGTCGGTAACCAAAGGCCGGTAACCGTAACCAAAGGCCTAGTGCCTAATTTTCACATAACATTTTTTAGGAGTAGAGTCTCCACTCCGAATTAATCGGGTTAAAAAAGCTTTATTTTAACACAATAATTATCTTTACACGGCGCACAAAAGTGTGCAAAAAATTGTGAACTCGAAGAAAACGCTTAACACTCGGAAGGCCCAACGTACTAAAGACGGTTTCTGGGGTAGTTTTTCACGCTGAACACAATGGCACAAAAAATTTTTGAAAAAAGTTCCTTTAGATAGTTTTTGGGACTTGTCTTTGGACCATGCTCTAATTATGCGAATTTCGGGTAGTACCAACTTCAAAAGCCCATAACTCCCCGTAGAGTTGGACTCACGCAATGTTTTCGGTGTTGTTGGATTGCTGAGAAATTACACTATCAAAATCATCTAAATTGTATGATTTTTTTTCCGAAAATTTTTAATTAGCCAAAATATGCGATTTTTGATATTGGGTTGTTCAATAAGTATTTGTGGCTCAAAAAATGCTCTAATTTCATCATTTTTCATCCGTTTTCTATGAAATTTTTTTTCAGTAGTGGGTAAGAGTGTATGCTGAATACGATCCAATTGGTCTTTTTGAGCGAAACTCATGTTTTCGTGTCAATATACAGATTTTTTCAAAAAATTTGTTTTTTTTTAATGTTGCAAATGAATTTTAAAATGTTGATATTTGGTTGTAGAAGTCGATTTTTGACGAAATTTTCGACTCTACTAGGGTTTTTCGAGTTCGCAATTTTTTGCACACTTTTGTGCGCCGTGCTTTAATTTAGGAACATTTTCTGTTGAAACAAAGTCCGGAGCAACAATTAGAACCTTTTGTACAGATACTACCATTTGAGATGCACTAAAATTCGAAAAATTTAACAAATTTGTTTTTGACATAATGATTGTGTACCGTGCCATTGAATTGTTGACAATTGATGCTATTCTTAGTCGTTCGTATGTAAGGGCATGACTATAAAAATTTAATATAAACACTTTGCTAAGGGGTCATTCAGACATTACGTAATCAACTTTTTGGTGATTTACCCCCCTCCCAACATGATTACGTAATATCTGGATGACCCATAAGGGTACCACACATGGCTAAAGGGGGGGGGGGAGTATCCCCCAATGGTTTTCGCTTTTATTTTGCTTTAAAATTTGAAATGCATTGAGAAAGGTTCGGTGTCGGGAAAAGTACTAATGCTTTTTTAAAAAAATTTTGAGAAATTTTCGAAAAAAACAAAAGGTAAGATACAAATGATTTTTAAATTTTTTGGAAAATTCGAAAAAAGGCATAAGGGGGACTAAGGCAAATTATTGAAAATTTTGGGGACCCAACCGAGCACCAGAGGGATGCGGGATCGAACTCGCACTATATGAGTAAGGCCGAGCGCGTTAGCCACTTGGACATGGGAAAACCCCCAAAATTGCATGGTATGGTACTTGATTTAAAACGCTCGGTGAGTCGAGTCGATTGGCAACATTCTTTTTATTTTTTACCCTTGCTCTCACCTTTTCGGCTTTTTGTTAAGCTTTGCTATGTTATGGTACTTTTTTATATTATTTACGAGTTGAATCGAATGGTGTAAACCGTTTTTAAAAATTTGGCTTGCGTAAAATTTTTTCCAAATTTTTACTCCATGTGGCGCTAGCGCAAATGTTTATGTTTGCACGATAAAGTTTTAAGATAATACCGGATCAGGGCAAGCCAATGGCAAAGCTGGAACGCTTAAATTCGCATTTATAGTTTTAGCACCAACTGGCTGGAGCATGTTTTGCCAGAACCAAGTTGATAGCAACGCATGACCATATGACGAATAATGGTAGCAATCAGCAGCCCAAAATTCCTTGTTAAATGTCCCATTGCTCTTAAATGTTTATTTGTGATAAAAATTTTCATTATATGGTGGCTAAAAATCGCACTTTTGTGATTTTTGAACAACTTTTTCAACAAAAAATTACGCAGACCCTGGGGGACTGTGTTTTTTCCCTTGAGACCGTTTTTTATAAGGTGTTTTATCCACCCCATGACGCACCAAAAATCCGAAAAGGTGGGAGCAAGGGTGAAAAATAAAAAAGAATGTTAATAATTGCTCAGCTCGCCGAGCGTTTGAAAACGAGTATCATATCATGGGGTTTTGGGGGTTTTCCATGGCCAAGTGGATAACGTGGTCATAACTCATAGGGTGCAGGTTCGATCTCGCGACCTAATGTCATTTTTTATTTTGTTGTTAAAAGTAATGAAATTTTTCCATGTGTTTATGCGGGAGGAACACGAAGACGCTACTATTTTATCATAAATTTTCATGAAATTTGATATTTGCAATTTTTAGCCACCTTGTACCTACATAATGAGGAAGAGTCGCATTAGTAAACCATGGTTGAACAACGAGGGTGAAGTCATCGGTTGTATCAAATTCCCCGCTTTGTTCAAGTTGTTTTTCGGCTTGTTGATATTCCACTATTACCTATTTATAAAATTTGAAAATATATGTTATGTGTCAAGGTTCCCAAAATGGCAAAAAAATGGAGCAAACTCGAATTTTCAAAAACGGCTTATTATATTCAGCTCATTGAAATGATCAAAAAAGTATATAATGATCCAAAGCCCCATGATAAGGTAATCATTTTGAAGTATTCGGCTAGAGGAGTCGATCGGCGAAATTAATTTTTAATTTTGACTTTTGCCACCACCTTTTTCCTCTTTAATAAGGGGTTTTTTCAATGAAAAATTTAGTTAAAAAAAATTTTTTTCACCTTTTTAATGCTTTTTATCGTTCGACGAGCTGAATCTAATGGCGTAAATCGTTAAGGGTCGCCACAAGTACGGCACAAGCTATCGTACGAAAGTACGACGGCCCCACAAGCTATCGTACGATCATAAAATTAACGTAAGGGTACGACGAAATCGCCACAAGCTGTCGTACGACGCAATACGATGGCATCGTACGAAATTCGTACGATAGCTTGTGGCCATTTCGTCCGTCGTACGAGTGTATTTTACACTCGTACGATAGCTTGTGCCGTTGCTTGTGGGAACTCGATAGCTTGTGGCGACCCTAAAAAAAATCCTATTTTGTTCCATTTTTGTCCATTTTAGGGAGCCAATAAATTTGATTTTTTTAAACATTTTTAAGATTTCAAAATTTACTTGTGGAAGCTGATCTTGTGTATAATTTTCACACAATGCGCAATGTCTAAATTTTTAAATAAATATCCAGATGGTGTATCCATCACCAAGTACGGCTGCCGAAAATGGATAATGTTTTACTGTTGATGAATTTTTTAAAACTGATTGAACTATTGAGCTCAACTCAATGAGAAGAGTCGAACGAGTACCATATTATCCCACGGTGTACAAAATGTCGAAAAGGTTGTGGCATGGATCAAAATTAATTTCAACAATCGATCAACTCGTCGAGAGCTTCAAAAAGAGTACCATATCATGGGGGTTTGAACCCGCGCCCAAAAGTCTTTTTTTGTTATAAAAATCTATGAAAATTTGTGCATACCCATATTTTTATATGGGGAGCAAGATAGCGCTATCATTTTTCCATAAAAACTGTTGGACAAATAGAAAAATTGGGCGAATGCGATTTTTCCAAAAGTTTTCATGGAAAAATAACACGCCATCGTCTTACCCACATAAAAATGTGGGTAAGAAAATAAAAAACGACATTTGGCGCAGAATCGAACCCATATTCTATGAGTGAAGGCCGCGCGCTTTAGCTACTCGGCCATGAGTCAAACTCCCATGCTATGGTACTCTATTTGAAGCTCCCAGAGAGCTGAGTCGATTGGTGAAATTAATTTTTAATTTTGACCACCATTTTTCGATATTTTGATGCGCTGTGCTAGTCCATAATTTATTACATATCACCATGGCTGAGTGGTAAAGCGCCTGATTGACGTCGAAGGTCGAGGTTTCGAATCCCACCTTTGAAATTTTTACTGAAATATATTACTTTTTACTGGAATATATATTATTGTCGTTTCATATTTTCTATGGGGAATTTTAGACGTTTAACACGGCTTATTTTTATTTGAAAAGTTAAACAAAAAAAAATTACCGGCCTCCACACTGTTTATCAGCAGCTGTATAAAGTTGCTCAAGATGAGTCATTTGTACAAGATTTACGATTATACGCGGAATCGCATTTCTCAAAGTATTAAGAGCTTGCCTAATATTATTAGCGTAATTAGTAGCGCTGAAAGCAGTCTAAAATTTCAAACAATTTTTGAGTAATAGCAGTATAAAAATACTGGGTCTTTGCAATAGCACTGATTATAAAAACAATTACAGATATCATTATAGCCGATAAAAATGTTCAAGAGTTTCCAGCTGTTTTGTATGTCAATCTAAGAAGTACACTTAAAAATTTGGAGCTACTACACAATAGGGGGGCCAACCAAGTGAAAAAATTTTTTTCCTGGAAAGGACCCCTATAGGGGTAAAAACATGCGGGGAACCCGAATTTAACATTTTCAAAGAGAAAAAACGCTTCCTTGATTTAGAAAAGGCCTGTATATTTAAGCGAAAAGCCGCAAAAATGCAATTTTTTGCGACTTTTCGCTTCAATACACAGGCTTTCCCTGAATCAGGGAAGCGTTTTTTCGCTTCAAATTTTAAATTTGGATTGTCAATTTCGGATTCCCCGCATGTTTTTACCCCTAGAGGAGCCATTTCCAGAAAAAATTTTGAAAATTTTTTCATGTGGATGGCCCCTTCCCTTATTGTGTAATATCATCAAAACTTTTTAAGACGTCGTTCCCTCTAAAATTTCACGCAGACTCGTACAGTTCCTTTGTGTTTGTTTCATACAATCATCCAAGGTCAAAAAACGTTTTTATCGTCACATTTTGACGGAATTTTTTTTTCGAATTTCACACAGCACGCACGAAAAAGGTGGTGACAAGGGTCAAAATTTAGACGAGAGCTTCAAAACGAGTATGCGATTTTCCAAAAGTTTTCATGTAAAAATAATAGCGCATTGTGTTTCTCGCCTAAAAATATGGATATGCAAAAATTTTCATGGATTTTAACAACAAGATAAAAAATGACTTTTGGGCGTGGGTTTGAACTCGGCCATGGGTCAAACTCCCCAAAACCTCATGATATGGTGCTCACTTTGAAGCTTTCGGCGAGCTGAGACAATTGGCGAAATTAATTTTTAATTTTGACTCTTGACACCATTTTTTCGGCATTTTGGTCGCAGCGGCAAACCCTTGGATGCTCATCTCATTTGGTTGTTATACCGGTGTTGTATCACACCCACCAGACGCGTGGGGGGGGGTTAAAAATTTTCAGAAATTTTTCAAAAAAATAAACGGCGGCATTTTTGGTACGCCGTTGTTGACGTTTTTCTTTCAATTTTGTTCTCAAATTTTGATAAAAACAAACCTCTGGATGCGCTTTTAAAATGTTGATTAAGTTGTTTGCTTGTGTTGGCAGGTTATTTGCTCGCTTACCCGAACTTGCCATATTCAAATATGAGGCATTATAGTTATTCGACCTACCAAGTCCATGTGACTGCCCGAATACTTTAGGATTATATTTTTTTATAATATCTTTAAAAACGTATTTATTTGAAAAACATTTAGTAGTTATACTTGGAATTGTAATATGTTTATCTAGACCTCGATCGCCACCTCCACCAAATGAAAGACCTCGGTATTCTTTTTGACATCCACCGACATCATCAACGCAAAGTCCCGCCTGAATAAAAAATTGTTCAATGTTTTTGATTATAGAACAGAGACCGAAAATGGGTCCGAGACCCATGACTTCAAGGATTCAAATGAGTTCCGGGCATACATTAACAAGGAGGGAGGTATCGGACCCTTCAATGCGACATGGATCCCATAAATCGATCCTCGTGAGAGATATATGAGGGGGTATCATACCCCCTTTTGAAATGTTATGTGGAATATGAAAAAATATGGATATGAAAAAAATTTCATGGATTTTACAGCAAAATAAAATAATAACTTTTGGGCGCAGGATCGAACCCGCGCTCTATTAGTTAATACCGAGCACGTTAGCCACTCGGCCATGGGAAAACCCCAAAATCCCATGATATGGTACGTTTCGGAGAGCTTAGTCCATTGAAATTTATGAAATTAATTGACTCTTGTCACCACCTTTCCGGCACCATGATGTATGTTTCATTTTTATCATAAAAATGAGAATTTTGAACAACCCAGCTATGTCCTTGCCTAGGATCCAGAGGCTTAATGTGTCATGGGTCCCAAGTTTAGGACCCATGTTGGGATCCAAGACTCATATGACCAGGATCCGCTAGGTCCACTGCGTCCGGGGTTCTAGGGAAATGGGTCTCTTTCAATTTCTGCTATAGAACAAAAAAAAATTACTGTAAGCGAGTCGCCCATAGCCATAATTAAATTGATATCTGCCGGTCTTACTGCATGTGCACTAGTTGGTTTACTGGGACTAGGAGCCATCACCGAAGGATCACATGAATACCCAGGTGCTCCCAGATCTGCATGACTAAAAATTGAAAACATTTTCCTTGGAAGCATTAAAAAAACTGCTTACGAATATGGGAATACAGAAGGAATACTTAAAAGTAGATATGAAAATAAAAACATGCTAAGAAAAAATTCGAATACTTCTTTATGAGCACAATGTTTGGTTTTTATGTATCTTCGATGCCAATTTATATACTTTATGATAAACCTGTTAAGAATTCCTTTTTAAGCTATTAAAGAGAAGCAAAAAACAAAATTTTCTAAAATTGTGGGGAACAAAACTATGACTCCATTTGTTTTTTCGAAGGCATTTTTCGGTTCAGGAAACGATCTTCCGAAGCTCGAAAAATACAAATTTTAGTAAATTTTTCTGTGCTATTAAAAACCTAATAGTGAAAAAAATCGCATAAAAAAGCTTCCCTCCAGAGAAATTAGCCTTAGAAAACGGGCTCTAACGATTTTTGGGCATTTTTGGGGCTTTTGTAAGGGAAAGGTACCCTTGGCGAATTTCATAGATCAAAATTAAGCTCTGATTCGTATTTTTCGCTCGATAAATACCCTATATACATTGAAATTGGAAGCTCTAAACAATTGATTTTTCAAGGTCAAAACCCCTCGAATGTCAAAAAGCGCACACATCCGTTAGTTTTGATCTTGGAAAATCAATTGTTTAGAGCTTCAAACAATTTTAGAACTTCCAAGTTCAACGTACATAGGGTATATTTTTTTGTATATAGGGTATTTTTCGAGCGAAAAATACGAATCCGAGCTTAATTTTAATCTATGAAATTCGCCAAGGGTACCTTTCCCTTACAGAACCACAGATCCTAGGCCCCCAGAGATTAACTAGTCTGAATGTGGGGTCCTTAGCCTTAGGGGGTTGAAGAATATGTCTTCTTCATGCCATATCTCCAAAGGGACCCCCACTCTTATTAGTAACATGGGGTATATTCGTGCACTACATATCGTGCCCTACACGAATGCACTCCGATGCCAGTTATTTTGGAGTGACTTGTATAGGAGCGGGGGGGGGGCCAAAAGAAACGGGACTTTGGTCCAAAAGTAACAGGAAAAATAACGGGATTTTGGTCCAGAAGTAACGGGATTTTGGTTCAAAAGTAAAGGGATTTTGTTTGAATTTTTTATATTGCATGGATTTTCATGTACCGAATGCGTTTACTTTTAAATATAGTACATGAAAATCCATGCAATATAAAAAATTCAAACAAAGTCCCGTTACTTTTGAACCAAAATCCCGTTACTTCTGGACCAAAATCCCATTATTTTTCCCGTTACTTTTGGACCTAAGTCCCGTTTCTTCTGGCCCCCCCCCTATATAACGATGATAGTACCAAAAAGTTTTAAAGCAAATGACCCTTAAAATGCCATGAGCACAATTTTTTATTTTGACCACTAGAAGTTACCCACAAGAGGGGCATACCCCTTCAAAATCCCTTTAAAGGGACAGTCCAGTAAATTACAATCATATGAAAAAAATGATATATTCAGAAAGAGAATGAAAAATGGAGCATTTTTTGTTTTTACGGCATGTTCTGAATCGTTGTAGTTTTCGAGATAATTGTGTTTGAAATTTTGAAATTGTTACAAGCTCTTCGTTGTAATACACAAACTTTTTTGAATTTTTTGCGGAAGAATCAATTTTTTAAATTTTCATAGAATGAACATTGTGGCAATTTTTTATAGCTAAATGGACGAACAAAATGACACCAAAATTATCCAATTTGAACATTGTTTTGGGTTATTGAAATGAAAATTCTGATTCATGTTTTCGTTTCAATAACCCAAAACAATTTTCAAATTGGATAATTTTTGTGTCATTTTGTTCGTCTNTTTAGCTATAAAAAGTTGCTACAATGTTCATTTTATGAAAATTGCAAAAATCGATTTTTCCGCAAAAAATTCAAAAAAGTTTGTGTATTACAACGAAGAGCTTGTAAACAAATTCAAATTTCAAACGCAATTAACTCGAAAACTACAACGATTCAGAACATATCATAAAAACAAAAAATGCTCCATTTTTCATAATCTTTCCGAATATGTCATTTTTTCAAATGATTGTAAATTACTGGACTGGTCCTTTAAAGGACCAGTCCATTTTTTGGGAGTTAGTGCCATGTGATAGAGCACAAAATTGGAGCATTCTTACAACACTACTTGAAAATCTAACCGTAAAAGTTATGAGCAAAATTTTAGAAAAAACAATAGAGGTTGCTGTAAAAACAAAAAGTGCTCCATTTTTCATGAACTTGTATAATTATTACATAACATTTTTTCGAGTGGAATGATCCATAATCGGGTTAACTAGGCTTGATTCTAACAAAATAATGAGGTATCTTTAATTTAGGAACATTTTCCGTTGAAACAAAGCCCAGAGCACTGTTGTTTTCGTTTACACGAACAAAATCGCTTCAAACCAACTTTTCCAGTACACTAATAATAGTTCCGGGATAGGCACACAAAAGCAAAGATGTAGGCCATGCCAAGGGCTATCATATGCCACCAACCGATTTTTGATCCATAAGTGCATCCTATAAATATTCGGGACTAAGCATTTAGTAAACATATGTGTACAACCAAATATTTCCAAAATATTTTCTATAGGGGTTTTTCGATGCGGGGAATCCAAAAAACGTACTCCCGAAGCTTGAAAAAATATCTTGACCTGATATTATTTAAAAACTTGGCCCAAACCTCATTTTTGACAATTTTTTCATTAAACCTGATTTTTCATTTAACGTTTTTTGGATTCCCCGCATCGAAAAACCCCTATAGGGTGATTTTCAGAAAATTTTAAGAGAAATTTTTTTTCGAAAAAATGCTCATGTCATTTACGGTTCTTTTGTTTAGTAGTACCAATTGATTTTCGCTTCAAAACATCGATCCCTTTCCTGAATCAGGGTCAAGGAAGCATTTTCACAGTTCAGGAGTGCGCGCAATCGATTCCCCGCATAAAATTACCCCTAAAGGGTCACTTGTTAAAAAAATTTTTTTTCGAAAAAATCTCCACGTCACTTACGGCCCTTAATGTTTAATAGTACCAAATGATCTATTACACCGTTGCTATTAGTTACAATTTTACACCTGCAGTATGCAAAAAAATAAAAATTTCTCAAAAATTATTTTGCATGACCACATTAAAGATAAAAAGTTTTATATTTATACAAAAATGACGCGATTATGATTCAAAGACGTGGGAATGACAGAAATTGTATTCTTGAGCAGGTTTAACAAGAAAAAATTGCACACGCGTTTTCTAAACAAACATTCCGGTTTATTGGAACTAAATATGAAACATAAATAAGTGCATGTCTTTTTTTGTACGGAGTTAGGAAGAATGGATTTTTGAAATTTTTTCAAGTTTTTTATTTTTAACAAAATAATCCAATGCCTATACTAAATCTTTTTATCGATAATTAATTTTTCGTAATGAAGAACCTTGGAAACAAGAAATCGATTTCCTGACACCAAATCAAGAAAAATAAATGTGTAATAAGGCAAGAATATGAAATCACAATTTTCGGGGCTTTTGTGCGCAATGCAAAACATATATACCAATTTTTATTTTTTTTAAATATAAAAACTTTAGGTGATACTCTGGATTAGTAGGCCAAAATGACAGGGTTCTGGAACCGAAAAAAATTTCCTAAAAATAAGTCTCTTAGGAGTATTTTTATGCGAGAAATCGATTGCTCATATTGCCGAAGCGTGAAAGCGAGTCCTTTACCCTGAAAATTCATCATTTTCTTTCGTTCTTCGAATCTTTCGCACTTTTGCATCACTTTTCTTTTTTTTCGTTCGCTCTCATTCATTCTCTTTTCGGTTTTTTCTTTTTCCCATTTTTTCTTTCAAAAAATTTTTTGATTTTTTAAGAAAATGAATAGTCCAATTGATAAACTTAGTGAGATGAATCTCCAAGAGATATTCACGAAGCTGCAGCTAACGGATGACGAATTCGACAACTGGCTAATTTCTGTGCCTCTCGAGACTCCCCTACCATTTCAGGTTATGGGGTAAGCTGAACAGAACCTTTCAAAATCTTAGTTTCAATAAATTCACTGATTCAGGGTAAAGGACTCGTTTTCACGCTTCGGCAATATGTGCAATGATTTCTCGCATAAAAATACCCCTAAGACGCTTATTTTTAGGAAATTTTTTTGGTTCCAGAATCTTGTCATTTTGGCCCCCAGTAGTACAACTTTAATTATGAAATAGTACAACTTTAATTATAAAATTCTTTGTACTATTTTTGACTAGGAATTATTCCCGATGAAATTTGAATTTGTTGAACTATAATGATTTGTTCATTCCTCATAAACTTATCCAATCCCACTGTTTGAAGAGCATTCCACAAAACTTTCAAAATAAACTTTCTATAGGGCGTAATAAAATATAACATAGCAGGTATATCAAATAAAGAATGCCATGTAAAAATAACGATTATGATCTCCGAAATAACATTTTGTTTCTCATTCCCAAATAACATAATAGCAAATAAAACCATAGCGGGAATAACCAAAAACATAATAATAATACCAATATGTATAATTAACGCCCTCATAAGCATTTGGTTTAATTTCATTGTCGTTTGAGAAATGTTTTGTTTTATTAAATATCTCATACGCTTTCCATAAATAAAAGCAATGACAAATATAGACGTTGGGATAGCTAAAACAGCAAGCCCGACTTGTACTCCTTGGAGATACATTGGCAAAGCTCCACAGGTAGGCATATCACAACCAGAGGTGGATGGTTCAAGTCGAATGACATCTTTCATAGCTGGCATAGCCTTTATTGAATTGTTGTACAATATTTGGATGTCTTTTAGGTAGAATGCTCCGATGATCAATGGGTCTAAAAAACCTCTATTTATTTTGTAGCTACAAGGTCTCTCAAAATAAACCGAAATTTGCCGCCAAAAAATTAGGAGCGCGTCGACAAAAAAGGGAAAAAATGTCGCCAACTCGAAAAAATTTAGGGGTTCCCAAAATTTCTGAACTCCTACGGCCCTGAAAATTATACTTACATTCAAACAACACTATTGCAACTACTAAACTCCCCAAAAATATTCTCCGTAGCCATATAGGCTCTTGAATTAACATTCCAAGTTTCGAATCATAAAATACCGCCAGCACTCGATAAATCATATTAAAATACAACGAATGTGTCATTCCAACTATAGCAATTAACAACATTGCATAAGTTATATAAAATGAGTAGGGCCCACTATAACGAAAAACTCCATTTGAATAGATCATCAAAAATCTATAGCTCAGATCCTGTCCATTCTCAGCATTGAAAATGGGTATGGGCTGCCATAAAATTAAGATAGTGTCAAAAAAGAAATTCCACACGAGTTGATTTAGCAGTAAATATTTGTACTGACCCATAGTTGTGGTGGATTTTTTGACGATAACATATGTGGCCAACATCACAAGAAGAGTGGTTATACCAAAAATAGAGTATTCAATAATCCGGCAAATATAATTCATTTGAGGACGGTACAGGAGTTCAAGCTCCTCGTTATAGCTCGACATGTCCATAAATTAAATGAACAGAATTTTCCGAATAAAACTATTAAATATTGGCGAAAAACATCTGTTTAAATTCGTGAATTGTCGTTTGTGATCGTGAATTGATAGCTTATTACTTTTTCTTAAAAACGAGCGAGAAACTTATTAAAAAAGGTATAGGCTTACTTGGAAATCACACAACTTGAACCCTCTGATTTTGACGAAACTAGTTTATTTTATTCCGCATACCCGACTTCCCATCACATTTCTTGGAGCTACTACACAATAGGAGGGCCACCTACGTGAAAATTTTTCTGGAAATGACTCTTCTAGAGATAAAAACATGCGGGGAATCCAAATTTACATTTTCGAAGCGAAAAAACGCTTCCCTGATTCAGGGAAGGCATATTGTATATTGAAGCGAAAAGTCGCAAAAATGAGATTTTTGCCTAAAAACGACCTCATTTGGGAAGAAAAAAAACAAAGAGAAAAATTTCTTTGTTGTCTGACTTTCTGTCGAATTTATCAAAGAGCAAAAACTTACTGAAATGACCCTTTCTTCAAAGAATTTAAATTTGTAATGCTCGATCAATCGTTTCAATAAACAATTACTTTTTATTTGATTCAATCGGAAAACTTTTATAGCAAAAAAAATCTTTGACAAAAAATGGACTATAAAGCCATAATTTAGGGAGGAAAATATCCGACGCTGAATTAAGTGATTGTTGAATAGCATAAATTGAAGAAACACTTCAAAGAAAAATTTCTTTGTTGTCTGACTTTCTGTCGAACTTATGAGAGATTCAAGACGATCAAAAATGGTCTATAGAGATTTAGGATTCTCTAGCGAAGCCGCTTTAAATAAAAAATAGAAAATTTGTCGGACTCGCATATTTGCACCCTTTTATTAGATCCTTGGAGAAAGGATGCTATCTATGACAAGGAACACCTGGATTAATTGAAGATTTTGACTACCAAAATGTAACCATTAGGTCTTCAAGTGAAAAAATTCCATATTTTTAGGCTATTTATGTATTCGGCGAAGCTGTAAAAAGCTTAAAGAAGCCGATCCTTAGGCGCAAGGACCTCCATCTCCATTAGCAAATCTTTTGGGCCAAAACGTGGACACTGTCGGTGTCAAGTTGAAATCCTTTCTTGGATTGAGGCCCAAAGATGCCTCGAAAATTGTTGAGGAATATCAGGAGCAGAAAAGTGACCGCTTATTAACTTTTTGGAATGCTATGAGTCCAAAATATCCGACTGTTGCCAAGCTAGCTCACCTTCGGCTTCCCATCTCAAGAAGTTCTTCACCAGTGGAAAGACTTTTCAAATTTTCAAAAAAACAAAGTTATAAAGAGCGAGTACAGCTGTCAGCAGCCAATAAGCTAACTCATTATGGGAGTTTCTATTGAAAAGTTTTTAAAAGGCGTCATATATCCTAGGTTTTCAATTATGGCGAATTGATTGGCGCCAAAATTTCGTCCCATTGGGAATACCCAGGTTCGTGAATCAGTGTGTTTTTTTAAGTATCGCCGACTAGTCGAGCTTCTAAGGCTTGTAACTCGGCACAGAACTTGTTTCAGGTCACAGTCAAGGTGTCATTGGAAAGCTGGAACATTGCTCTACAACTTTGGAAAAGACACTAAAAATCGGCGACAGTACAGTATGTTTCTTAAATCTACGACGATTTGAAAATTCGAGATCTCGACGACGACAACGACTTTTGCCATGCGGTTTTTTTTAACTTTTTGGACCACCGGTGTAGTTTTTTATGGTATAGATAAAAATAAAAAAATAATTTAAAAAAATTTATTTCCATTTAAGCAAAGTTTAACTAGGGGAAAAATACCTTTGATAATTGATTTTTTAAAAATCTCTTGCATATTTTGATAGTTCAAGGACTTATCTAATTCGTGCAAAAAACCGCATAAAAAAATAAGTTATAGTTTTGGAGATATGGAATTTAAATTTTTGAGCAAAATCAAATCGACTCAAGTGGGAGTTTTTGCGAGCGAGACTCATTTCGCTCTTAGGCTGCCGCAAAAATTCCTTATTTTTTCAACAAAAATTTTTTTATTTGGGTTTCGTTTCAATAACCCAAAATATTTTCAAATTTTGATAATTTTGGTGTCATTTTATTCGTCTCAATGAGTTATAAAACAATAATTATATAAATTTTAGCCCAAATTTTTTTAGTCTTTTTTTCCAAGCTGCCAAGATTTTGAATTTTATAATGATTGATTAATTCGTTTCAATAAACATTTTGATTTTGCCTGGGTACAAGCTCAATGTTTTCTTCTTCGTTTCAATGTTTTGAACTCGTTTGAAAAATTTTTTTTCGCAATTTTGTTTTGTCCATAACTTTTAATTGTTAGATTTTCAAGTAGTGCCGTAAAAGCAAAAAATGATCTAAATTTTGTGCTCTTTCACATGGCATCAACTCCCCAAAAGTAGACTAGTCCTTTTTAACAAAGCTTTATTATATTCACTTATAAGAAAACAAGAATTAATCTTAAAGAAAATTTTTACTCTAAAATCATTTCACTCAACAATCTTCTCGGCGCATAATAAACACCTTTTCTTCTTGGTGTGCATGGAAGAGCACTAAAGAAACATAGTGGGTTATTTTTTCGTGGGGTTTTCTTTGAAGGTGCATACAAAGGTTCAGATAAACTTCTAACAAATGTTTTACGAATTATAGGCTTTTCTTCTTGTCGTCGATTTCCGCGGGAATTTTTTCGGTGTTCTTGGAGGTTCGAAATTGGTGAATTATTGATGGGTTCATTTTCCGACGATTCTACAGGCTAAAAATTTTTTACTTGAGTCCATTTTGGGTCATAGCTATAGGTGGATAGGGAACATAGGTGGAAAGATCCTGGGGCGCAGATCTGCACCCCGATCCAAAAGTCTTTTTGAAAGTAACTCATGTTTTCGTGTCAATACTCAGACTTTTTCAACAAATTGGGCTCTCAAAGATGTAACCTTATTTTAAACTGTTGGCATTTGGCTATATGTCTAAAAAGTTTTTTACTTGAGTCCATTTTGGGTCATAGCCATAGGTGGATAGAATAGGTGAAAAGGGGGAGTAGATCTGCACTCCCGAATCAAAATCGCGAAAAAATTTATGTTTAAAAATGGGCCTCCCTTGCAAATTTCGCGCTGAAGGCGCGAAAAAAACATAAGAGGGACTCTTATGTTTCAAATTTTTGGGCCCCCTGCGCAAATTTCTTCATCTGCACTCCCTTTTCACCTATGATAGGGGGTTCACTTTGCTAAAAATTAGAAAAAGGAGGGGAGTTGGACAATAAATGTAAAAAAACGGCGTATCAAAATTCCGAAAAGATGAAGGCAGGGGTCAAAATTTGCCGCCAATTGTCTCAGCTCACCGAACGCTTCAAAATGAGTACCATATCACGGGGTTTGACCCATGGCCGAGTGGCTAAATTGACAGGTTTGCAGGTTATAGGCTTGGGTTCGAATCCCGCTTTAAATTTAAAGTTGTCCAAATTTCATGAAAATTTTTGCATATCTCTATTTTGGCCACTTTGTTATCATTTTTTGGCCAATAAATATTTCCTGGAGCCTTATAGTAATAATGATTTTAACTTTGTTAAAACCTACCTTACTCCAGTAAATATTGTCGGACCAAAAAATGATAACAAAGTGTTTTAGAGGTCAAGATAGAGATATGCAAAAATTTTCATGGAATTTGGACAACTTAAATTTGAAGTGGAATTCGAACCCAAGCCTATAAACTGCAAATCTGTCACTTTAGTCACTCGGCCATGAGTCCAACTCCAAAACCCCGTGATATGGTATTCGTTTTGAAGCGCTCGGCGAGCTGAGTCGATTGGCGGCACTTTTTAAAATTTTGACCTTTTCGGAATTTTGGTACGCCGTGCCCAGTTAACCATTTTATAGATTACCTTATTTTGAATTTCACTCGTGCCATCGAAAGCCTTGCCAAAATTTGCATAAAAATCTGACTGAATCGGCCACAGTAAAACTGCATTAGAAATATACAAGACTTCTAACAATAACAATACAGAAAAAATATTAAATGCCATCTTGAACTAAACAACAAAATCAAAAAATTCGTCAAAAATCGAAAAATTACAGGAAATGAAATAAAAAATACAACGATGTCTCGACAAGGGCCACACGTGCGCACTCATGTTTTCGTGTTAATATACAGACGTTTTCAAAAATTTGGGCTCAAAACTTTTCATGCATTTTGGATAAATAGAGAATATTTTGACCCTCGGGGATCGAACCCACGCCTATACAGATGAAAGGCCAGCGTCCTAGCCATTAGGCCATGCGTGCCCAGGATTTTTGGAACCGCGGCTGGAAACAGACTATATACAGTTTTACAGGATGACTAAAAAAGTGGATTTTTGCGATTTTTCGACCAAATTTTCGCCAAAAAAATTTTTTAAACTTTTTTCTAAAAATAAACCTTTGGGGGTTTTCTATGCGAGGAATCGATTGCGAGCATTGAAAAATCTCGAAAACGCTTCTCCCTGACCCCAAATCAGCCCAAAAAACCATAAAAATTGCAAAAATCCGGTTTTTGGGGTGATTTGATTTTTTTTCTCCAAGTTTTTTATATTGTGGAGATTTTTTGGCTATGGCAATGTCACTTAATTTCAATAAGACAAAAATTTTTCTCAATGCAAATTCGAAAATGGTAATTTATCGGTCATGTATATTGGAAACGATCAAAACACGACTGGATTTTAAATCTATCTGAGCTTCCTTTAAGCTACAATCAAGCAGGCTTTGGCTCAAAAACCTTTTAAGTTTTTTGAGTCATATCCGTTGACGCAGCAAATCATTTATTAAAACCCTTTAAGATTAGATAATACAGGGTGTATCGAAAAAACCGGAATTTTGGCAATCTTTTCATGATTTTTTGATCCGAAAATTTTTTTCTCAAAATGATCCTATTAGGGTTAATTTTATGCGAGAAATCGATTGCGCGCATTCCCGAAGCTTGAAAACGCTTCCCTGATCCTGATTCAGGGGATCGGAAAGTGTATATTAAAGCGAAAATCGAAAGTTTTTAGATTTTCTAGGGGTCAATTTATGCGGGGAATCGATTGCGCGCATTCCCGAAACTTGAAAACGCTTCCCTGATCCTTAATCAAAGAAAAATTGATATATTATAGCAAAATTGGTCATCGCTTCAATACACACACTTCGATTCACTGAATTAGGGAAGCGTTTTCAAGCTTCGGGAGTGCGCGCAATCGATTCCCGCATAAACTTACCCCCAGAAAGTCATTTTCAGACAGAAAACCTACAAATTTTCGATTTTCGCTTCAATACACACACTCCGATTTCCTGATTCAGGGTCAGGAAAGCGTTTTCAAGAGTTGAAAATTTGCGCAATCGATTCCCCGCATAAAACTAGCCCTAATAGGGTCGTTTTTGAGAAAAAATGTTTGGGTCGAAAAAACATGAACAAATCGCCCAAATTTCGGTTTTTTAATACACCCTGTAGATGCTGGCGTATTGCCATAAAAAAGTTTTTAAAACGTAAGCATAGGATTAAAAATTTTTAGCCATTGGGTTAAGCTCTAAAATGTCTTGAAATTTTCGAACCTTTTAAGAAAATTGACGTAACTATGAGGAGTTAGTCAGTGTCACATCATGTTAATTTTAACATAATGTTAACATCGACTTTTAAGACCTCTAATTAACACATGTGTGCTATCCGACCGATTAACAGTACAAGACAGAAGTAGGGATTACTGATAGGTGATAAGCTCATTTTTGGAATAGTGGAGCTCGGATTAACCACGCCGAGAACGTGGAAATGAACTTCCGTCCATGTATACCAATCTGATCATATACAGGGTGACACAGAATTAATCATCATCTTTTATTTTATGCAACAATAACAATATAAACAACAACAAAACATAAGATCTTAAAAATAATAAAATTTTATTTAAAAAATCGTAAAACATTTCATAAAAAATAAGGAGAAAGCAATAATTAACGAGTGACCTCCCCCCCCTGATCCACAATAGCTCTTGAACGTTTTCTTGTCATAACACATCTTCGTAAGAATTGAATCGCGACTTCGTTGACCACTCATATGAAAGCTGGGAATCTACCCTACAATTATGTTATAGACACCTATAGCAAGTTTTCGCTTCAATAAAAAGTAATAAGCCAATCTTTGCAACATCCTCGATTTTTTTAACCGGATTTTTGACAAAGATCAGCAATTTTGGCCCGGTTGTGGGGGGGGGATAGAGCTTTAGACCATCCAGGGAGAATTTTTTCGAATTTATTTTAGCTTCATCGTGTTCAGCGTGAAATTCTGGTCATCAAATTCACTTTATAACTTTTTTCAGGGTACTCCGAACAGCTCACGAAGTGTGAATATTATCAAGAGGCCATATAATTATTCACAGTCGTTTTCACTATTATATTTCTATTGTCAAATTTCTTCCCTTTAATAAACAATTTGATCTTTTTCAAAATCCACTTTATAACCTTTTTCAGAGTACTTCTATATGCCTTCAAAACGAGCAACGTAACAAGGGTGTCCATGATAACAAAAAATTGATATATAGGGTCTTTTAATTCTGAAGAAATGAGAAAATAATCCAACAAAGTCGTGATCAGCGGCCCCTCTTCAATGGTATATATCAAGACGGATAGAAAAAGTTGAATATAAAAAATGGTGAACAAATTCAACGAGACTACACCTGTCTGAAAAATACAAACGAAAGCGGCTCTACGCAGGTCTGAAAACGAGCTGAGTTGTGTATTGTGCTCAACCAGCTTCATCATTTTGTGAATTTTTGCGAAAATAAAAATGGAACATTGTAAATTCAACAGAAAGACGATTAAAGATAGAAAGATGGAAATAAATTGACCCCCAACGAAAACATTGATTATAAGTAGAGCTAGTATGAAACAATCATAGCCTATAATCCAAGTAGCCAAGGTTTTCTTGGTGAAAAACTTTTGATGGTAGTAAGGAAAATATAGAACAAAAAATCTACTAAATGAAAATGGGAAAACAGAAGCTACGGCTAAATTCACCAGACAATTGACAATATTATTGAAAAAAATTTGATTCTCTATCGAGGGAATAAAGTAAGAAATCTCCCAAAATATCCCAAGAAATAGATTTAAAACAGCTGTGTGGAAAACGAACCATTTGGAGTCATCGTTTTCTTTACCAACAAAGGTGATGGCGATCAGAATTGTGACAGGAAAGTGCATGATATGTAGTAAATAGAGTCGAAGTATTCGGTCTATGCCATTTATCTTGGCGCAGTAGTTCATAGAATAGGCCGAAATATTGGTAAAATTTGAGGGATAAGAGGCATTCTCATCCCAATTTGTATCACACATGTTATAGGCGAAAATTTATGGTGATTATTTCTTCCGTGAGTGAGGTGAGGAGGATATGATTTAGGCGATGTCTTCAGATTCTGTGAATAGATTTCTTCCGATTCAGCTATTAACGTATACTTATTTGGAGCTACTTCGGCTCTTATACCCCCATTGAACGTGGTCTAAAAACGAAAAATTTTATTTTTCGAAAGTTTTTAAAAATGACTCTATTGGGGGTAATTTTATGCGGGAGACAGCGATATTATTTTTGCGTAAAAACGCTTCCATTTTTTTAGAAAATCGAATTTTTTAATATTAGCTTTTTCGAAATAAGTACTTTTCGAAATATGTAAATCTGATTTTCTAAAAAATGGAAGCGTTTTTACGCAAAAATAACATCGCCAACGTGTTTTCCGCATAAAATTACCCATAAGGGGTCGTTCGCATATCACGTGATCAGGTTGAGGGGGTGGGAGTAGCTGAAATGATCACGCGGGAGGGGGGAGGGGGTCAGGCCATTGATCACGTGATCGGGCACGTAGCGAGGAGCAATCCCCCTCCCCACGAGATCGAAAAAGATGAAAATTTGTTTTTTTTAAATTGTCAAAATCGAAAAAAATATCGAAAACAAAAATTGTCATTTTACATAAAAAATGCCTATTTTTTAAAGAAAAAAGTTGATCATGATCACAGTGAGGGAGGGAAGGGGATAAGCTCGTGATCATGTTTGATCACGGAGGGGGGAGGGTCTAAAAATGTTAAAAATTTGATCACTTGATATGTGAATGACCCCTAATAGGGTTATTTTTGAGAAAATTCCGAAAAATAAAATTTTTCGATTTTAGATCAGGTTCAATGGGGGGGGGGGGGGGTATAAGAGCCGAAATAGCTCCAATAATTTCTTTCAAATAAACAATTATTAAATGTCGAGATATTTTTCCCGACTCAGAAAGTTAGCAAATGAAAATAAATTTTAAAAAATAGGATTATATGAATCGAAATTAATAAGACTCTATGAACTTATGAAAAAGTTCATAGAGTTTGTTTGACTTTTAGTGTGTCTCAAATGTACATGTACATTTGTCGTAATAACTCAAAACTTCCGGTATCAGTTGACAAGGCAACCAAAAATATATAATATGTCTGATGAAATTATTAACCTAGGGCTTAATTATTTTTATAAATATTTTAATGATAAGTTTGTACAAAAGTTCGGAGATTAATGACAACATCAAGCACAAAAATTTATGGGACGCTATCTCAATTGATCAAACATTGCCTTAAACGGTTCGACAGCGCTCCAAAATGAATTTATTTAGTGAAATTAACGATGGGAAAATTTTAAAAAATCATTTCGAGTCAAAATTCGATCTTCCTAGAGTTTTCCTATGCGCTGAACACGAATCCGCCAGAAAACAGTGCGCACTCATGTTTGTTAATGAGAAATCGATTGCGCGCATTCTCGGATTTTAAAAACGCTTCCCTGAACCTGATTCAGGGAAGAAATGTATGTATTGAAGCGAAAATATGCTAATACAGGGTGAGAGAAGCGTTTTCAAGGTCAGGCAAACACGCAATCGATTTCTCACATGGAAAAACCCTCATAGGGTTATTTTGGTAAAAATTAAAAAACTTGAAAAGTGCCTAGGCCTATGCCTAAACCTAGGCCTAAGCCTAGGTCTAAGCCTAGGCCTATGCCTAAGCCTAAGGCCTAAGCCCAAACCTAAGGCTAAGCCTATGGCTAAGCCTAAGGTTAAGCCTAAAGCTAAGCTCAAGGCTAAGCCCAAGGCTAAGTCTAAATATACTTAGATAAATATTTTATCTACTCAAATAAATAAAATATCTACTCAAATAATAATATTCCATAATTTATTGATCAAATTCCGAAAAATCAGCATTAAAATCCAAAATATTATTAGCTTCATACAAAATAGTCAAATTTTGTAATTCATTAACCATTAATTTAGAATTTTCAATTAGTTTTAAAATTTGTACTAATCTCGGACAATAATTTTTCATACGTCGTTTTTGAAGATAATAATTATGAAGCTCGTTTGAGATCTGATCAGACATTTTATTAGCAAGATCGTGAGTGGCATCAGTTATTCCTTTTATTCCTAAATTACAATTAAAACTTTTAAAAATAGGTTTTGGTTTTTTGGCTAACCTTGTGTTGACCATATAATTTGTGCAACTAGATAGACTGATTCAAATCGAGTTAAACACAAATTTAACATGGGTTTATACAATAGTTTTATCAATTTTTCATTAAATTCTATACGTAGGCTAAAAAGATTTAATTGATTCTAGGTTGTAATTTTGAATTTTCCGGGTACTTCATCCCCCAACTGAAACCTGCTCAGGGTCGTACATTCGATAGGTTCCGTCCATACATGCACAAGGGGGGGGCTGCACCCCCTCAATTCGTCATATCAAGGAAAAAATTTAAGGATCAATTCGTATTTTGGTGAAGTTGAACTCGTGATGTTGTAAATTTTTTTGGCGACCTTTTTTTTTGGTCGTCACTCGGCATCCAGTGAGGGGGGAGGCGGCGATCAATTCGTATTCAACCAACCTGCACCCCCGCCCCCAAGATTCAAAAGTCAAAATTTATTTGGGCAACTTTTTTTGGGACACTTTATGGATTAAGCCTTAAGCTAAGGTCTAAGGCTTAAGGCCTAAAGCTTAAGGCCTAAGGCTTATGCCTAAGCTTAGGCCTTAAGGCTTAGGCTCTCTTTACTACCTTGTCACCATTACTACCTTGACATCTGAGTGACAAAGTAGTAGCATTTCTACTTTGACTCCGAACCTTTTAACTACGTTGTTATCACTTTACTACCTTGATATCTTTTTTATTACCTTTACATCTTGTTACTACCTTGACACCCTAGAGACAAGGTAGTAACGTTACTACCTTGACACCAAACCGTTTTAGAGGAGAATCTCCTTTACAACTTTTGTGAAATCACTTTTCATGAAAATCCTGTAGATTTCTTCTAGAGAAGAAAATCTACAGGTCCAGAGAGCTTAGAAGTTAGAATTTTTGAGGACTCTATTAGAGGTAATATGGTATCTTGTTAATAAAAAGCTTACGTTGATCCTTTCTCAACCATCTCACCGTTATATTTGCCTATTCTAATTATATTCGATGAGATAGTTAGATCATGAATGAAGTTATCATAAAGTAGCATGTAATAATTATTATTTTCAGAGCATCCATATTCTATTGAAATATTAATTAATTCTATATATAAGAATAAATTTAAAGCATTTTTATGTAGTAATATCTAAAAATAAGTTGATCAGAAATCGAAGAATTCGAATACTCATCAATCCTCCCCCCCCCCGAAAATTCTGAAATTTTGAGAGCGTGACCCGAATTTTCAAAATTTTTACGGGCTGAACAGAGGAGAAAATTTTGCGCTCTTCATGTCGAAATATTTAAAACGCTTATTCAAATAAAAAACTATCGCTGCAGAAGAAAATTTTTTGAAAAATTCTTGTTCTTGTTTTATGATGAATATCAAAAAGTTGTTTACCTTTTCTTCTAAATCCAAGTCTGCAAATTCCTTGCAATGCATTAACATTTTTGCCATTTCATTTTTTAATCTGATATAAAAGCTTGCAATAGCTTCATTATTTATAAAGCTAGTTAAGATAACAGCTTCCTTAGGTTTTATCGATTCGTGAAATTGAGAATAAGCATAGTCGAAATTTCGTAAAAATGCTGAGCTATATGAGATTGCATTCAACGTTAGGTAAGGCTAAAAAATATTAACTTTTATTAAATTATAAAACATACATTCACTAAAATTTCTTTCAGTTGTCTTGCTTCAATATCACAGGGCTTTCTGAATCGATTAAAACCTTCATAACATATTTGATCTTTTTTGGACTTAGACTCAGTAAGAACTTCATTGAAGAGAGAACTTTCTGGCGACGATTCAGAATTTTCTAAAGTTGTAAAATAAAAAATGTTTTTGATCAGCTAAAGACGGCTACCCAACAGGTCTAAAAATCGAACGGCGGATCGCTAGTTGGCATAATTTACATTCAGAACTAAGACGGTGTATGATCGCCTTCGAACTTCTGACGTTCGTATCTGATTGATTTCGAACCTTCGTATTTCGTATCTAATCGTCTTCGAACCTCTGACGTTTGTAACTGATCGCCTTCGAACATCTGGCTTACGATCGCCTTCGAATCGTCTGACTTTCGTAACTGATTGCCTTCGAATCGTCTAACGTTTGCAACTGATCGCCTTTGAACCTTTGACTTTTGTATCTAATCGCCTTCGAATCATCTGACATTCGTATCTGATCGCCTTCAAACCCCTGACGTTCGCATTTGATCGCCTTCGAACCCCTGACGTTTGCAACTGATCGCCTTTGAACCTCTGACTTTCGTATCTAATCGCCTTCGAATCGTCTGACGTTCGTATCTGATCGCCTTCAAACCCCTGACGTTCGCATTTGATCGCCTTCGAACCCCTGACATTTGTATCTGATCGCTTTCGAACCTCTGACTTTCGTTTTTTTATTTAAAGTCATGACTTTTTAAAGATTTTCTTTGATGTATGTGTATGTTCTTTAGTCTGTAAAAAAATTAATTTACCCCATTGTGGTCGCATGCCTAGCTCTTTACATTTCCAAAAACGACAATAACGGCATAAAGAAATTCCTTTGATTTTAGATTTTAGTTCACAATTTTTGCCGCCATTTTTGCATTTGTATACTTTATCAGCGAGTACTGAGCGACGATAAAAAGCTGCACATGCTCGACAGCAGTCAACCTTTAATAAATTGAATATTGATTAAATTTTTATATTTTACTCAACTTGTAGTTGGGCAATTCAGGGGGTCAGAGGAGTCGATTATAGAATAATCACACTTCAAAAATGGGAAAAAATTTCCACAAAGTAGTATTAGTGTATTTTTATAAACTGCTATTTTTGACTCAGCTCTATAAGACGAACAAAACGATTACCATATTATGAGAGTTCCGATTCCACTCTTATGGCCGAGTGGCTAGAGTGCTCGAATTCAGTTAGTGAATTGGGTTCAAATCACAGTCCCTTTCAAAAGTTTTTTTTGTATTTTCATAAATTTTTTAATATTTTGTAATACAAGCTTGTGGGGGAGGAATAAAGTAAGTCTAAAAAATTACTTGAAAATGACATCCTTTATATGCCTGATTTCCACATATTTGGCAAGGTTTATTTTTAATATCAGCCATACTATTGGGTTGATCAAAAAGTTTCCTAGATTTTTACATGATTTTGGAGTCTGAAAAGTTTTTTCTAAAAATGACTTGTAATTTTATGCGCGGAATCCGAAAAACGTACTCGCGAGTTGTAAAAACGTTTCCCTGAATCAGGACAATCACTCAATAAATCGAGGGTTCAATCCCGCTAGGATCGAAATTTTTTTGATCGATTCAAAAAAGTTATCAAAGAAGACCCCCACCTCCATAATTTTGCCCATAGAATTCCTGCCTACCATTTTTTTCTTTTGAAACAACTAACCACTGCGCCATACGATCATTGAGGCCATAAAATCCCCAAGTGGTTAATGTTTCAAAAGAAAAAAAATGATACGCAAAAATCCTATGGGTAAAATTATGAGGGGGTCTTCCTTGATGACTTTTTTTGAATCGATTAAAAAAATTTTCGACTCTATCGGGATCGAACCCTCGACCTATTGGATCATCATCCTGATTCAGGGAAACGTTTTTACGACTCGGGGTACGTTTTTTGGATTCCCCGCACAAAATTACCCCTATACAAGTCATTTTTAGAAAAAAATTTTCGGACCCTAAAATCATTTCGGAAACTTTTTGATCAATATAATATTTGATTCCAATCAATTTCCAAAAAATAAGACTCAAATCGATCAATAAATTATAACAAAGTCAACATAGACTGAAAAGATATTAACAAATGATCTATTACACCGTTGCTATTAGTTACAATTTTACACCTGCAGTATGCCAAAAAATAAAAATGTCTCAAAAATTATTTTGCATGACCATATTAAAAATAAAAAAATTTTCTATTTATACAAAAATGACGCGATTATGATTCAAAGACGCGGGAGTGACAGAAATTGTATTCTTGTGCGGGTTAAACAAGAACAAATTGCACACGCGTTTTCTAAACAAACATTCTGGTTTATTGGGACTAAATATGAAACAATCAATAAGTGCATGACTTTTTTTGTACGGAGTTAAGAAATGGATTTTTGAAATTTTTCAAGTTTTTTTATTTTTAACAAAATAATCCAATGCCTATATTAAATCTTTTTATCGATAATTAATTTTTCGTAATGGAGAACCTTGAAAATAAGAAATCGATTTCCTGACACCAAATCAAGAAGAATAAATGTGTACAGGGTGTCCCAAAAAAGTAGAATTTTGAAATTTTTTGTGGTCAATTTTTCGAAAAAAATTTTTTTCTAAATGTCATTTATAGGGTAAAGATAGCTGAAAAACACGAATCCGACGTCCAAAAATTTTTTTGACCTATAAAAACCCCTTAAAATGGCCAAAAATGTTAAAATGGTTCGAAAAAGTGACCCCAAAAAATTTCAAAATTCTACTTTTTTTGAGACACCCTGTAATAAGGCAAGAATATGAAATCACAATTTTTGAGGCTTTTGTGCGCAATGCAAAACGTATATACCAATTTTTATTTTTTGTTAAATATAAAAACTTTAGCTGATACTATGTATTAGGAGGCCAAAATGACAGGGTTCTGGGACTGAAAAAATTTTCCTAAAATAAGTCTCTTAGGAGTATTTTTATGCGAAAAATCGATAAAAATACTTCTAAGAGGCTTATTTTTAGGATTTTTCGGTTCCAGAACCTTGTCATTTTGGCCCCCTAATCCAGAGTAGTACAAACTTTAATTATAAAATTCTATGTTCTACTAGGAATTTTTTGACTAGAAATTATTCCGGATGAAATTTGAATTTGTTGAACTATAATGATTTGTTCACTCCTCATAAACTTATCCAATCCC
>OZJO01026895.1:0-10190 GCA_900406225.1 Acrobeloides nanus | reverse complement strand
AGAAAGAAATTTTGGCCGAAAAAAATTATCCTGGGTGTTTTAGAGAGGTTAGAAAATTAAAAAAATACACGTAAAATCGATGGTATTGAGCTTCAGATAAGGTTTTGAATTTTTTGCGGACCTCGATTTGACTCAAAATGACTTTTAAAAACTTTCCCATGTGTTAATCTCACTTTATCGATAAAAAAATTGTTAAAATGCCGCCAACTTTGCAAGGTTTATCGATTTTATTCATATTGATTTTATTCTATCGACATTTTTATTTATTTATTTGAAGTTACATGTTTTCGTTGTAGTGTTCAAACTTTTTTAAATGTTTTTTCGCTAAAAATCGTAATTTTCAAACGCGAATATCTCGAAACTGAAATTTTTTCAGACTATACCGTAAAAGAAAAAAATGCTCCATTTTTCTTGAATTTTCCGAATATATCATTTTTTCATATGATTGTAAATTACTGGACTGGTCCTTTAAGGCAGAGATGTTTTGGGAATGGAAATTCCCAAAATTCAAAAATCATTTTGAGAATGGGAATTTCCATTCCCAAAGTGATTTTTGAGTTTGGTGAATTCCCATTTTCACTGTTCCCAATACTATTCCGGGAATTCCCATTCCCAAAACATAATTTGTGGGGAAAAACATAGGGGGGACCCTTATAATTTTTTCGATTTTTCAAAAAATTTTCAAAAACCACCTTGGTCCCCCTTGTTTTTTCGCGCTAATAGACGCAAAAATTTTTTGTTGAAAAAAACTTGAGATAAAGCAAAAAACAGCTCCGCAGACAAAAAATTTTTTTGAGAAATGCTTGTTTTTTAGCTGAAAGCGCTCAGAAAATGAAAAATTTTCATGAAAAATGACGATTCTTGGTCAAAAAATTAAAATTTTTGAAATTTTTAGTGAAAATTTGGTCATTTTTGGTGAAAAATCATAATTGGAGATCATTAGAATTTTTGAGAAAATTTGGGAAAAACATGAGGGGACCATTAGAAAAAATTTTCATTTTTTTTCTTTAAAAATTTTCATTTTTTTCATTATGGGGAGCCGTGCCTCTGCGTAAGTCACTGGAGGGGGGGGGGGTGCACGGGCCACGGACAGTTGTTCCATACAACACTTTGTTCTTACCGGTTGTTCCAAAAAACCGATTGTTCTTACCGGTTGTTTCACTAAAATCAGCCGGTTGTTCTAAAACATTATAACGTGATTTTTGGAACAACATGTCGTTTTTTTGGAACAACAGGTCGGAACAAAGCAGTCTGTTGTTCCAACAGTAAACGGTCAACCTGCTAAAAATTCATCCTGCTAAAATTTAGCAGGATGAAATTTTAGCAGGTGAAATTTTAGCAGGATGAATTTTTAGCAAGTTAAATTTTAGCAGGATTGAAATTTTAGCAGGATGAACTGTGTGAAAAAAGTCATCAAAAAATAATATTTTGTATAGGATTTTTTCGATATGGTATATGATCAAAATTTATAAAACTCAAAATTTATAAAATCAAAATTTATAATTTTTTATATTTTTTAAAAATTGCAAGTTATGACGGTTACCTATCACATTCTCAAATTTCAGATTATCAAAAAAAGATATAGGGCATTTCCAGACAAGAGAATAAAAACTCATAAATTTAGTGAAGTAGCAAGTAATTTTACACTCAAATGATCGTTGGTTCGATCACGTCAGGTCAAAAGTTTTTTTTCGTTTATTCGGACTCTGGATTCGTTTAAAGCAATGGATAAAATGAACATCCAAAAGCAAATTATGATTTTTCACCTGAAAATGCTCAAAAATGACAAAAACCTGAGCCCAACCTTCCACGACCCACTCCTCCAAAGTTGGATACCCAAGTTCCGAAATTACCCGCCGGTGACTAAGAGCCAAAGAGGGAGGAACACTACGGACCCTGAGCCGTGAAGTAGTGAACCTTGCCCTTAGTCACACGGTGATAACCTCTAGCGTCCGGGGAACGGGGATCGAACCAGGGCCCTGCTGCGTAAATACATGAGTGTGGGCGGACCCACTACACACTTAACCACGCAGACGCATGACTATGTAGCCATCTAAAAAAGCTATGATATAATATATTTTAAATCTGTGAAGATTTAGGATTTTTTCGGATTCTGAATCTGGATTTTGAATTCTGAATTTGGATTCAGATTCTGAATCGGGATTCGGATTCTGAATCTGGATTCGGATTCAAAAACACCTTAAAACGTCGCCAAAAGGGCTAATTTTTTGTACTCGGGGGTTTTCGGTTATGGCGAACACGAATCTGAAGGAATTTTTCGATTGTGACTTCAGGATCCCTATATACTGTATTGACCCTGATTCAGGGTAATTTTTCAAAAAACACCCTAAAACGTCGCCAAATGGGCCAATTTTATATACTCGGGGTTTTAGTGTATGGGAAACATAAATCTGAAAAATTTTTAGGGTGTTTTTGAAAATTACCCTGAATCAGGGTCAATGAAGTATATAGGGATCCTGAAGTCAAAATCGAATAATCGATTTTGACTGCTAAATTTCAGCAGGATGAAATGTTAGCAGGATGAATTTTTAGCAGGTTAAATTTTAGCAGGATGAATTTTTAGACGCTGAAATTTTAGCAGGATTAAAATTTTAGCAGGATGACCCGCGTTCGTTCCAACCGGTTGTTCCACAAAAACGACATGTTGTTCCAAAAAAAGTTACGTTTTTTTAATAGAACAACCGGTCGAATTTTTGGAACAACCGGTCGTTTTGTCCCGACTGGTTGTTCCGACCAGTTATTCCGACCGGTTGTTTCGAAAAACAAGAAATTTTTTGATGGAACAAGCGGTCGAAAAATCGGAACAATCGATCGGAACAACTGGTCGTTTTTGTTTTGACCGGTTGTTCCACGGAAAATTTTCGGAAGGATCATTAACCTAGTAAATCAGAACAACCGGTTTGAACTTTGTTGCACAAATTTCCGAAAACGGTAACGGAAATATTTCCGAAATTGAAATGATTATATCCAAAATTGAAATGAACAATTGAATAAAGCTTCGTATATAGTCTTCGATTTACTCGCGTGGGAAAAGAACAAGATTTATTCGCGCGTGAGTAACTTTCTTCTCGCGAGTCGTCAATGACTGGGGACGCGTGAGTAGCTCGCATGGCCATTTTTGCATACCTCAAAAATTTATTTGTTATGACAAATTTTAAACTTATTTTCTATAATTATGTATTCAAAAAGCTATATTACGTTCAATTTTTTTGTGTCTTCCTTCATTTTTTAAAATAATTCGGGGTATTTCTCACATGAGCTACAATTGAACATGCTGTCATGTCAACCGTTTCAATTACGCAACTTTATTGAAATTCAAGCAACTTTTTATTGCAATTACATAGTCACACTAATTGCTAAATTTGTCTCGAACGAAAAAGTGCGTTCGAATCGAAAAGCAATTAGTGCGCTCGAAAACATTGTTGAGACGATTAGTGCGCATTAATAGGCTTAGGCCTTAAGCTTAGGCCTTATGCTTAAGCCTTAGGCTTAGTCTTAGACTTAACCTTAGGCTTACAAGGGACCCTCACAACTTGTCAATTTTCAAATTCAAGATTTTTTCTTAAATTTTCTTAAAAACGACTCCTTATAATACAACATGAAAAACCTCAACTCACCAGAAATTTAGCCTCACTAGAACGCGATCTGGGGCTCCCCTAATGGTCATAAATAGCCTTTTTAAGGATATTTGGGGCTGAAAAAATCACCTAAAATAAATTTCTTTTTGTGGCAAAAAGTCATATTTCACTGTTTTTGACTATGCCCAACAACTTCTAAGAATTTTTTGAGCAATTTGAAATTTTTTTGAAAAATCGATTTTTTTGCCTGGCATATCCTGTGTCANAAGAAATTTATTTTAGGTGATTTTTACAGCCCCAAATATCCTTAAAAAGGCTATTTATGACCATTAGGGGAGCCCCAGATCGCGTTCTAGTGAGGCTAAATTTCTGGTGACTTGGGGTTTTTCATTTTGTATCATAAGGAGTCGTTTTTAAGAAAATTTAAGAAAAAATCTTGAATTTGAAAATTGACAAGTTGTGAGGGTCCCTTGTTAGCCTTAGGTTTGCCCTTAGCCTAAGGTTAAGTCTAAGGCTATGCCTAGACATAAGCCTAAGACCTAAGCATAAGGCCTAAGCCCAAGGCC
Source organism: Acrobeloides nanus (assembly GCA_900406225.1). NCBI lineage: Eukaryota > Metazoa > Nematoda > Chromadorea > Rhabditida > Cephalobidae > Acrobeloides > Acrobeloides nanus. Next base: position 6,025 of record OZJO01026895.1, on the reverse strand, counting down.
TAAGTCTAAGCCTAATCCTAAAGCCCAAGGCCTAAGTATAATTCCACTTCTAAACGGATTTTCCTAGGAAAAACTGTTTTTCCTGAAAATTTGTTTGAAACAGATTTTCCTAGGAAAATCTGTTTGAAACGGATTTCCCTAGGAACATGAATTGATGCAAGACACCTTTACATTTTTTAATATTTGGAACAACCGGTCGAATTTTTGGAACAACATGTCGGATCAACTAGTCGACCGGTTATTCCGACCATTTGTTCCGACCCGATGTTCCAACAAATAAGAAATTTTTTATTTGAACAACCGGTCGAAAATTCGGAACAACCGGTCGGAACACAACGACCGGTTGTTCTAACTTTTCGACCGGTTGTTCCGAGGGAACAACCGGTCGGAACAACAGGTTGCTTTTTGAACAAACGGTAAGAACAAAGTGCCCTGTGGAATAATGTGTTGCCGTCCCTGGTGCACTTGTTTATGTGCCAACAGCTTATTTATACTGAACATCATTTACACATCAAAATTTGAATTTTATATGGATATTTTCATATTGTTAGAGAAATGATTTTAAACGAGATCGAAATATGAGAAAAAAGTAGCCCAATTTCACATAATATTCGATATGAACTATGCCTTTTTTTGTAAAAATTAAAAAATTTGAGCTATTTCATCGATCAAATTTAAACAAATAACGCTTCTATTGAGTTCCTCGACATTGATTTGCTTATTTTGAAAAAAAGACCATTAAAATTAGCTTATTCTAGCCAAAGATATGCAAAACTCCTATATAATACTATGTATTAGGTACAATATCTATGAAGCAAATTTTTGTATAGGTTAGCAGCTGAAATGTAGCTAAATGTTATTGGTTTTAGATGTACTTTCGCCGCATATATTTGGTTTGGCATAAGTCGCGCTGCACCAGCATAGCAATCCTTGTGAATCTTACCAAAAATCTTTCGGCGATTTCAAAAATGTCATTGGAAGTAAACAACACGCCACGGCAAGTATCAAAATGCAATAACTGACGTGTACGTCTAAGGAGGCCGAGATAAAGTCTTGTATGTTCTTTGAAGCCAGCAATAGAAATACTACACAAATTCCAAATAACGTGGTGTCGATAAAGATGGAAACGATTGTTCTAAAATTTTTAAGAGGCGATGTCTCGAAAGTTCGAACTTTTTGGGGTTGCAGCGGCACTAGGCAAACTGAGTATGTAATATGAAATTTGGACGCAAAAGAAACTTATTTAAGCATTTGAAATGGCGTGCAAACTTAAAAAAAGTCCATTTTGGCCCCTATGAATGTTGGGCCTTATAGGGTATTTTTTCCATTTTAGTATTTTGAGCATAACTCTTGATGGTTAAATCCAATTCCGATGATCTCGGTATCGTTGGACAGCTGGAGATGCGGGCTACAACATTTATATTAGGTGTATGGGGTCATGTTGTGGAAGAAGTGGTCGAACACTTAGGTTTTACAATGGAAAGACACAAAAATCCTGTTCCATGAGGGGTCAAAAATTTAAAGATATGTCTCTAGAAAAAAACTTTGTTCCCATCCGCATCGTCGTTTGGCCCTAAAAATTATTTTCAACACCCCTACATTGTTTTTTACTTGGTCCCGGGCCAAATCTCGTAAGACGAAAAATATTTTGATGGCTCAGAAACTTAGGAACCCACATATCCGAAGGTTTTTAACATTTTAGTATTTTGAGTATATTTATTGAAGGTTAAATCCAATTTCGATGATCTTGGTGTCGTTAGAAAAAAATTATCTAAGATTTTTTAGACAGGTTAGAAAATTCAAAAAATCAACGTAAAATCAGATTTTTGAGTTTCTGAGCCAGCAAAATATTTTTCGTCTTACGAGATTTGGCCCGGGACCAAGTAAAAAAACAAAGTAGGATATTGAAGATAATTTTTAGGGCCAACCTGAAGCTCTCTTGAGAACAACAAAAATTTTTTCTAGAGGCACTTCTTTGAATTTTTGACCCCTTGGGGGAGCAGGATTTTTGAGAAAATCCTAATTTTTCGATAACTTTTTCCACCAAATGACCCCATAGACCTAATATAAAAGTTGTGGCCCGCATCACGAGCAATCCAACGACACCAAGATCGTCGAAATTGGATTTAACCTTCAAGAGATATGCTCAAAATACTAAAGTGTAAAAAGCACCTGTAATATTGATTGCATGTCAAGGTTTCCCAAAGGTCAAGGTTTCCCAGTTGTGTCAAGGTTTCCCGGTCAAGGTTTCCCAAATATGTCAAGGTTTCCCAACAGTGACAAGGTTTCCCGGTCAAGGTTTCCCAAATATGTCAAGGTTTCCCGACAGTGACAAGGTTTCTCGAGCTGGCTTATGCCTTAGGCTTAGGCCTAGGCTTAGGCCTAAGGCCTAAGCCTAAGGCATAAGCCTAAGCCTAAAGCCTAAGGCCTAAGGCCTAAGCCTAAAGCCTAAAGCCTAAGCCTAAGGCCTAAGCCTAAAGCCTAAAGCCTAAGGCCTAAGCCTAAAGCCTAAGCCTAAGGCCTAAGCCTAAAGCCTAAGCCTAAGGCCTAAGCCTAAAGCCTAAAGCCTAAAGCCTAAAGCCTAAGCCTAAGGCCTAAGCCTAAAGCCTAAGCCTAAGGCCTAAGCCTAAAGCCTAAGCCTAAAGCCTAAGGCCTAAGCCTAAAGCCTAAGGCCTAAACCTAAGGCCTAAGCCATATTGGGAAACCTTGACACTGTTGGGAAACCTTGAACTAGGAAACCTTGACCGGGAAACCTTGACACTAGCTAGGAAACCTTGACCGGGAAACCTTGACCGTAAACGGTAATATTCCTGTAATGCCCAACATTCATATAGGCCGAAATTGAAGGTTGCACACCATTTCAAATGCTCAAATATGTTTCTTTTGCATCCAAATTTCATATTACATACTCAGTTTGCCTAGTGCCGCAGGAAGTTTGAACTTTTGAGATATCGTCTCTTAAATTACTAATTTTTAAATTTTATCACCTCATGGCAGGTCCCAATGCTCGATAGCCAATTTCAGAATATGGTTTTCGGCAGTGTGATCGATACTCTGGAAAAAGCCTCAACATAATTGCCCAACCTTGTCCCAAACAATATGCCGTAAATGAAAGCACAAATGACATAAATACAACTAATACAAGGCCAGGATAAAACTCTAAACAGGTTTTCTATATTATCAAAAATCTTTCACTTACGTGTTTGTATCATAGCAGTTGGCAAAGCAACAATTCCACCACCAGCTAGTTCTCCAACAACTAAAAAGTTCCATTTTTAAAGGCACCGAGCATTCGAATGGACATCTATCGCAGTATGTTTGGAAGACTCTAGTGCTCTAGGAGCTCGGGTATACTCAATCCCCTTAGGAGTATCTAAACTCTGTAACCGGCAGTCTAGCCCGTTACACTTCAATGATTCATGTACCTTCCTGGTCGGAGAATTTTTAAAATTTACTGATTAGTCCAGCGATGAACCATCCCAGGCCTTTTTCACGTTCAAAATCTCCGTCGATAATTATTTCCTCATCTTCATCGTTCTCTTTTTTGAACACTGGAACTTTAGAGCCATATTGTGGGATGGATTCACAGGAATAGCCAAATGATAGTTTTTCCTTCTCTGGTTGACCATTCAGCTGTTGTAATAGGGAGTTATTGTAATAGGGAGTATTGTCCATAGCGCCCTAAATTTAAGCCGACTTTGTTAACGACTAAATAAAAAATATCACTAGGGGAAACCCAAATGGGCTAAAAAGGGTACCTATGAAGCAATTGAGATTAGAAAAAAGTATGAAATATTGAAAATTTTAAGAATGTTCAAAAGGATGAGACGTTGGAAACAAAAAGTTTTGGAGCTCTTTCCCCTGGGGAGACGCAATCAACAGAATTCCAAAAACTGATACTTTAAAGGCAAAATCGAATCGCATAAATTGACGGTAAAATATGCGAATTGCGGTCAATTTTAGTACGCTTTGAATTGAATTTCCTTGAAAACGACGAATATTTTTTTTACGAAATTGGGGTACTACCGTTTTTCGATGCGCTCTATCGATTGACGGTGGAAATTTTCAAAAATTCCTTCAGGAATTCAGATTTTCGTTTCAATACTCAGACCTTTTTAAAACTCAAAAAATATTTCCATAAAACGGGGTGATAGGTCTAGCAAGTTGCAAAAAACCGCATCTCGAAATCTTTTTTCCTCTTTGAGGTATGAATTTTCTTAACGGTGTATGCTTTGACACCCTGTACTTACTGTGTCGCCAATTTGCATATTTGTATCCAAGCTCGATGCTGATTTTTCTATGTTTTGATGAAGCTGAACCTCATAATTATTAATCATTACCATTTGGTTTTGTAAATTTTCTGGAATATTTAATTGTTGCTAAAAAAAACCTCTGATAATGCTCCAATAAATAAAAAACCCCATGGAAAAACTCTTCGCCGAGATATCGAATTTTCAAATCGATCCAATTTTTTGAATACCCTATCATTTTAATAGGGGAACGACCGACCGGAAGGGGTGACTGTTTTGAAAATCCATAAGACGAGTGCATTATTGCAAAAGGAGAAAAAATTCATTCGTTGGTAAATTACAGTGGTAAAGCTCATAATTAGACAAATTTATGACGTAAAAAAATGTCGAAAAAATTTTTCTGAAAAAATTAACCCCATAAAACCGCTTTAGGGTCTTATAACAAACTGGTATAAAAACCAAACGGTTCACATCCTCAAAGTGATGCATAAAAATAAAATTATTATACCAAATCCAAATTATCCATGATATTTATTAAGTCATAACTTATACGATTTTCATTCTGCTTATATTGAACATAAAATCCCGTGTTAAGCAATACTTCATATTTTCTTGGGCGCTCTCCTATTCTATTAATACAAAATCTCATTAATATAGACAGGTTATCAGAATATTTATTTAAAATACATCTTTTAACCAAGTCTAAAGGATTCGTATTTAAAATAGCATGTCGAACGTTTGCAAAATTCGAAATTTCCACGACATTACCATTGACATTAAGAAATGGATAATTACCATAAGCGACTTCAAGCATAGTAATTCCAAACGACCAAATATCGAATCGTATATCATATTTTTCTTCCGGGTTTGAGTTAAAATGTTCTGGTGGCCAATAAGCAATTGTTCCAACATAACTGCTAGCTAATGAATCTAAAAAATCAACGTTTCTTGTTGTACCCTTGATCTGGCAGGTGTTAACTATACCTGTAAGTAATCGCGATTCTCCAAAATCACAAAGTTTTATCTCGCCTCTACGATTAAGTAACACATTTTTTGGCTTTACATCTCTGTGAATAACGTGATTTTTTTTACAAAAATATAATGCATCTAATATTTTGACAACAATCAGGCCCAAAATATTTGCATGAAAAAATTGATATTTTTTGTGAACCTCTTGATAGAAATCATGCAACGATAAATCCATAAGCTCCATACAAACCCATACTTGATCGGAATATAATCCAATTCCATAAAATTTTACTATATTCGGACAATCTTTAAGTTTTCTTAACAGTTGGATTTCCTTTTTTACTTTATCCAAGTATTTTTTATATTCATTTGCATTACTATGGACCACATTAAATATTTTTACAGCCAAGTCTTTTTGTAAAGGAGTAAAAACAAAGTGCTTTACAAGACGATGTGGCGAAATATCAATATTTTTTTTCTCTTCAAAACTTAGAGTGTTGAAAAAATAAGGGATTTCAGATTCAGGAAATATTAACTTATTAACATCGGGATCATCTAGCATTGTGCTACAGGACATAATATTTAAGAATATCCAAATTTATTTTATACAAAATAGTTTAAATTAAACAACGAAATATTATTATTTGAGGAGATATTTTATTTATTCGAGGAGATAAAATATTTATCTGAGTATATTTAGGCTTAGGCTTAGCCTTGGGCTTAGCCTTGGGCTTAGCCTTGGGCTTAGCCTTGGGCTTAGCCTTGGGCTTAGCCTTGGGCTTAGCCTTGGGCTTAGCCTTGGGCTT
>OZJO01026894.1:0-16010 GCA_900406225.1 Acrobeloides nanus | reverse complement strand
TAGTATGCTAGCCTTGTGTTTTTTAACTCTAGGTTCGAATCCACCTTGAAGACTTTTGTTTTTGCATTTTTGCAAAAAATTTTGCATATGTTCCAAATATTTTTTTCAACTGTTTTAAATTACTTTTAAATAATTAACGCTATGATTTTATTACATAAAGCTATGTGTAATCAATCAGGGAAAATTTAAATGGTATTATTGTCAAAATTTTGTTCCATGAATGGGTTTGTAAATTAAAAAAATTAATTAACGAATTTTTCATTTGAATTTAAAAAAAATTAAATTAATAAATTTTAGTATAAAAAAATACAAAATATAATTTAAAACGATTGAAAAAAATATTTGGAACACATGCAAATTTTTTGCAAAAATGCAAAAACAAAAGTCTTCAAGGTGGATTCGAACCTAGAGTTAAAAAACACAAGGCTAGCATACTAGCCACTTGGCCACGAAGGGACTATTGAAGTGATATGTTGTAGATTTGCTAAGTACAAAGCGTAACTTGAAAAAATGACAATTCTGCTGAATAGAAAGCTTGCCAGCAAAAATTTCCTTCACTTTTGTGATCGAAGTGGGGGTTCTCTTTCGATTTATATCGGTTTCAAAAAATTTCGCGTCTGACACCAACCTGATGTCCCTTGTGAGAGATCATTTTCGCTTATGAATTTTATCTTATTTTAAGAATAAGTCCTCATAGAAGAAGAATCAAAGCCTGATTTTGGTATCAACAGCAAGATTTTTTTACGAACCACAACTTTCATGGGCTACTTATTGACAGAACCTTCAACTTTGGTCAATTTTGGCTTCGTTTTCGGTGCTATAAGGGTTATTTTATATGAAAATGCTTATATTTGAGGTCTTATAGCAATACCAACCTCTTATTTTGATTCTTTATTATCGAGTTACCTATAAGAATTTTGCTAAAATGTTTAATTCAATGATTCTAAAACTTTTAAAAGCCATATTAACTGTTGAATAGGCTTATCAGCTTCAAAAAACCATGTTTAAGGCTGTTTGTTATAGTAGGGTTCTATTATTCTAATTTATTTCAGAAAAATGAAAGAACATGGTATTTCTACGCAAAAATACAAAATTGCGCAATTTGTCAATGCAAATTTGCAAGTATAATTAAAAACTGTATTTTTTCGCGCATAAAATCACGCGATTTATTGCTCGCCGCGTGAAAACATCGCACAGTATAACCGACGATTAAGAATTTTTAGATAAACCTTTTATTTTTATATGGATAAATATACAAAATTAGACATTTGAGAAAACTACTAATGAACTTAAAAAGCACAAGATGTCTCCAATAAATGGATCATATGAAATTTGAACTTAGTCCTACTGTTTAAAACAGAAACAGAGTTTTGCCTTTAAAAATGACATCAAAAATTGCTATTATTGATTTATCTATCCAAGAAATGACTAGTTTCTTATTGCCAAGTTATTCACGTAGAAATTCGAATGTTGTTTTATCAAAAAACATTTGAATATAATTTTGCATATACACATTGTTATCTTTCCGATTAATATGGTAATTATAGAAATTTGATTTAATGAACTCTTCTACATGCGGTCGATCTCTAATATCAAAAGTTAAACAAGCACATATGAAAGATTTGACAATGCTCAAGCACCAAGCACATTTATCAATAATGCTATAATCGAAACAGTCATCATCAAAATGTGTACAGTTGAAGATAGACCTTTGCATATCCTTCGAATAAAAGTATTTCTTTGCAGATTCTTTTAAAAGTATCTTTTTATAATTTTTTGAATAATATTCCAACTCTTTGGGAAAGGGATGATGATCGCCTTTACAAAGAAGCACATATAATATCCAACCTAGAATTAAAAATTTTTCTTTCATTCAAAGTTAAAATTCTCTTAAAATTGTGCATATGTCACTTTGTAATTAGTTTGAAACAATGGTTAGTTTGGCACAAAAGTATTACCTAAACTATAAACATCGGTACGATCATCGATGATCGGACGTCCAGGAAATGTACTCCAATATTTTATATATCGTTCCGGAGCCCAATATTTTATATCCATCTTTTCTAGCTCCGACTCCATATTCATTATGTCTTTAGGTTCATCTATTAATCTTTCAATGCTTTTGGCAAGCCCAAAATCAGCCAATTTAATCTCTCCAGCATAGTTAAGTAAAATATTGGTCATATTAATGTCTGTATGCATAAATTTTATTTTCTCCGACAGATAATTTAAGGCCTTCAATATTTTTACCGCTACAATGCTTATGACCCTCGGGCTCATCGAGCGTCCTTCAAAATGCCTATCCCTGAATTCTTCTAGATTAAAATCCATTAGTTCCATCATGACATAAGCCGACTTTTCCTCTATAATGAATCCGAAATAAGAAACGATTTCGTTTGTTTCCAATTTTGAATTAAGCACAGTCAATTCCTGAACTAATGAAGTCAAAATTTTTCCAGAATTTAAGTCGAATTTCTTCGCGGCAAATATTGTCTCCATCTCTGAACATTTAGCTTTGTATACTTGAGCAAAATTTCCAGCTCCAATAGAGTTAGTAAATGTCCAACTACCAGGATTCGAAATTATGCGTTCATTTAATTGAATAATGCCAGGTTTAAAACTTCTGTATAATTTTTCTATGATCTAAATATCTATATTTACGAAAAATTTATATAAGCCTACTTTTAAATTATTGAGGATTTGTTTAATTTCCTTTGGTTTTATATGACAATTTTGTTGATAAAAATTGTGATCTTTGAGTTCTATGACATAGAGTCGATTTTCCACTGGTTTCAAACAATTGACAACAAATTCACGAAAAGTGTCATAATTTAAATCATGACAATGTTGATCCAAAAATTCTATGGGATCGAACTTAATGATAAATGATTGTAAAACCACATATTGATTCAAATTAATAGAGTTTGTTCCCATCAACAGTTTATAGGGTAACTTTCCGACGATTAACTCCAGTAACGTTATTCCCAGACTCCATACATCACATCTATCATCATATTTTTCAACTTCAACAAACCTCTCGGGAGGCCAGTATGCGATTGTACCAACATATGAAGAAACATTGTCATTATTAGTTAAGCGAGATTTTCCGAAATCACAAAGTTTAATACGGCCATCCCAATACATTAATATATTGTCCGGCTTTATATCTCTATACAAAAGATAATAAAAGATTTTTAGTCGATTACCTGTGTATGATATTTAGAGAATGGCAAAATGCTAAACCATCGACAATCTGAACAATGATACATCCAACTATTTCATTTGGAAGCTTAGTTTCAGTTTTGTGAACAAATCCAATAAAATCTGCTAATGACATATCCACCATTTCCATGCATATCAAAATATGGTCATCATACAAACAAGCACCATAAAAATCGATTATATTAGGGTTGTCTTGTAATGTAAACATTATTTTAATCTCATTCAATAGTTTGGGAAGTTCATCATCATCAATTTTTAGTACACCGAATTCTTTTTTTCTTGGAATAGGTAATAGCTTACCAGCCATCATATGATAAGTAGGTTTGTAAAAGAATCGTTTTACAGTGAATATAGAGTATCCGATTCGATTTCGATTTTCGAGATCTTTGTGATCAAATATGATTTCCTCATATTTGTATGGAAGTTTCATACGATTTAAACATTCAAATTTGACTAAATATTCTGGATATTCTTGATTTTCTTCACACATCTTAAAAAAAGTATAATAAAAAAGAATAATTTTGAAATAATTTGTTGTGGATAAAATGTAAGGCTCGTTTAATTTTTGCTATCAGTTGTTTTTATCAGTTATTACGTGTTAGTTAAAACATGTTAGTTGAGAAAACCAAGCTTTTTATGACATAGATTTTTTTGTCAAATAAAAAAACGACTTAAAAAACAAAATTACTAACCTTTTTGAGTAAAAAATGTTTTTCGTCCATGCGAAAATTTTTATATTTGTGGCTCGAAAGTTACATTTTTTTCCAAAATCTTTTTTAAAATATTAACGTATCTATCCAACGAGTGGTCGATCATTCGAATCGATGAAAAATTTATTCGATGCCCACATTTTGGAGCTCTTCTTTTGGTAGTTGATAAAAAAAATTCGGCACTATAACTTTCGTGTCAATAAACATATTAATTTCGACTAATTGAGTCGTCTGATTTGCAATAAATATGTATATTGATACGAACGTGGCGAAAGTTACGTGGCGAAAGTTATGTGGTGAAAGTTGCTGTGGCGAACATGAAAGTTATAGTGCCAAAAATTCTATCCAAAACTATAAGGCCATACATTTTTTTAAAGATGACTTCACCCCCTACATGAGACATACATCGACAAAATATTTGATAAAAATTATAGAATTTAATTACATGCACAATGATAAGGGCTGATCTAAACTAATCAATTATTTTTTATTGTCTTCCTAACTTCTTTTTATCCTAAAAGATGGTGTCTAAACTTTCTCTTTTCACTTTATTTTATTTTGTATATTCGGAATGTCCACCCGGATCTTTAAATGGCTTTACTTCTGATCGTTGTTACAAAATTTTTGGTACACCATCTTCGTTTATGGATGCAGAAGATGCATGTGTTTTACTAGGTGGGCATCTAACTTCAATCAGTAATGGATTCGAAAATTCTTTTCTAGCAAGTATCAGACTATCTCAAAGTTTTATAAAAGTTATTTTTGTTATAGATATGGCAAAATCGATATTCATAAATGTTGAAAATGTTTGGGTCGGTGGTAATCGAGTTACGGTCCCGGGAAATTGGACTTGGACTGATGGAAAACCGTTCGTCTATACTAATTGGGCTAAAGGTTTAATCGGTTAAATAGTTAAAATTTAATTTAATTCAAAGGTGAACCATCGGCGACTCAAGGGAACGATTATCTAGCTGTAGGGGCATCTACGGGAACTTGGAGTGCTCAACCTAATTCATTGAATTTACCATATATTTGTGAGGTTTTGCCCAGCCCGGAATCTAGTAAGATAGAGAAAATTTCAAAAAATTAATTACTTGACTAGGCAGTCTTTTTGAACCTTCATTACTTTTGCAAAGTATTAGCCTAAAAATAATCTGGAAAATTAATTTTTTTTTTGCCTAATTTTTACCCTATAAAGATCAAAATTATCCATTTTGTTTAAATTAGAAAATTTTTTCCCAAAAAAACCATATAGATTGACATTTTTCGATCAAATGTCGATGTTTACGACTGTAATTATGATACATTTTAGCTAGTACATGTCCAACGATTAGTTCTCCTTCTTGTACATCTCAGCCTTGTGTTTGCTCTACTCCATCTGTAACTGATTATTGCCCAAGTGGTTGGAAATATTTTAATTATACACGAGAGTGTTATTATGTAAGCCCCTAATATAAATCAAAATTTTTTGACGTACGACGTAAACTAGTCTAAAACTCATCTAATTCGAATCTAAAGGATTTAATTTTTCGACAGCTCGTGTTCTCTAAAGGGATTAGCTCATTTATGGTCGCATCTCCTAAAAATTTTTTCACAAAAAATCTAAATTCGCATCAAATACCCCCAAAAGGATCATTTCTACGAAAAAAAATTTTTGGAGATGTGTCCATGAACGATCAATTTTGGAGATGCGTCCATAAAAAATCAAGTCTAAAAAATTTAAGATAATTTAATCAGATCTCTATTGTTTTGAAAATGATTTTATCGATTTTTTTAGTTAGGTACAGCTGAAGATTGGGGTACGGCTCGTCTTTATTGTGTACAAATTGGTGGACAATTAGCGTCGATTCATAATCATGAAGAAAACACGTTTATAGCAGGTTTTTAACTCCTATCGGTCGGATTGTAACTTTGAAACATTTTAGTATAATTTTTTATGCTGAGTACGAATCCGAAAAAATTTTTTGATAAAAAAGTGTTCCTGTAAATACAATTTAAAAATTAAATTTGGGCAAAAATTATGCAAGGTACAGGGTGTATCAGTGATTCCTGACGATCCAACGAATACTTGTTTACCGATTTGAATAGCGCTAGTTCGATTCCCGATGCCTCCTTAAACTTTTTTACCTCGAAAATTATGCATCCATTTGGCGAGATTTTTGGTATACTACCGTTTTTCGATGCGCTGAATCGAATGGTGCAAAAAATTTTCAAAAAATCCTTCGGGAAAAAATAGTTTGATTTTCGTTTTGACCCTTAGAAGAGTCAAAAATTAAAAATAAAGAATATGTCTAAAAACCCAGATATTTACCAGCATTTTACAAAAAACCGCATGTAAAAATCTTTTTTCCTTACAGAGCTAACGAATTTTTAAATCATCAGGAATCACTGATACATCCTGTAGATCAACAAAAGTGAAATTTACGAAAATTTTGCTTGGATGACCGAGTGGTAGAGCGCTAGACTTGAAGCCATAAGACCGCTGGTCCGATTCCGTCATGCGTCAAATTGTTTTTGTCCGTATTTACAGGAGGGCTTTTTAACAAAAAATTCTTTCGAATTCGTGTTCAGTATAAAAAATTGCACTAAAATGTATCAAAGTTACAATCCTAAAACAATTCTTAAAAAAATATTTTAGATCTCACGAACGGTAACACAAATCCAATATGGACAGGTTTAAACAAATATAGTGGAGATTGGAGTTGGATCGATGGTACTCCATATGATTATCAAAATTGGGATTGTCATAGTTGTCCGGATGGTTGCGAACCGCATAGTACATGGCAATGCGGTTGCATGATAGGTATATGTGGAAATCCTGATACGGATCAATGGGCTAATGATGATTGTAGGATTACTAGAAACTTTGTTTGTAAAAGACCTTCGAATAATAATTGAATAAAATTATTTATTTACAAAAATTTCATAACAAATCAAAAATTCTGTATCAACCAAGTATAAGATGGCAAGATAAAAAAATATAGCAATGTAAATTAAAAAATATGAAAGTTGGAAAAAACACTTTAGCAAAGTTGAAAAAATCATTAATTTTTGGCTTTCTTTCCCAGGGTAACAGACTTTGCACCAGCTTTTCGGCCTCTCTTTTTTGATAAGGTAGGAATAATTTTTCTGGTTCATCTGGTTCGTCAAAATGGGATAGTGGTTCGTGAACATTTGAATTGGATGAACAAGTCTAAAAAAAGTTTATGTTATGCTACAGCCAACGTACCTTTTTTTACATCGTAATCAATTGAAACGATTAATCGTTTCATTAATCGTAATCGATTAATCATTTCATTAATCGTAATCGATTAATCGTTTCATTAATCGTAATCAATTGAAACGATTAATCGTTTCACTAATCGTAATCGTATCCAATCGATTAATCAGTCATTCGATTAATCGAAACATCACTGCCTATGAGCATAGCCTATATAAAATTTCGGCCGAAAGAGCTACGGAAAAAATCGAAATTTACAAAATTTATTCATTAATATTAGAATGGTCATATAACAATTTTTCCCTTTCAATCCTATCTTTGTATTCATTAATTTTATAAAATGCTTCATCGAATTTTTGGACATCTTCTAAACGTTTTTCATTTTCTGCATTTCTTTTTTCTCTTTTATAAACTGCTTCGACGACATGCATTTCCGCGATTGGATCCACACCTAAAGTCTGATATGCTGTTTTTATTTTCTGTTCTTCTTCACTTAATCTTGAATCTACTAGGTTCGAAGCTGCTTCCGAAATTTCTTCTCGATTTTTGTATATGATTCCACCAGAAGCAAGAAAGCCTCCGAGTGCTACAAGACTCACTGGAGCCCAAGTATGGGGTGATATTGCGAATGAAGCAACTCCAAGAGCAACTGTAGCGCATCCACTTATAATTGATGCTGTTTCAACACTTGAATCTGGTAGGCATGTTGTTTTAAGAGGAGGGTTCCATTCTAAATTATGATTTTCTAAATTTTGAGTGTCTAAGATGGCTCAAAAATGACAACTTTTGAAAAAAAACTTTTTTCTTCTCAAAATGATCTAATTTTAACTTTTAACAAGAAAATTTTTTTTGAAAAAGTTGCTATTTTTGGCGTTCCTATGCTCTTACTTGTTAAAGGTATTTGTTGTCCTGAATCATGATATCGAGCTAGACCTTTATAAGACGGTATTTTTTCCAAAATAATATTTTTTGTTTGAATATCTAGCATTTTCCAAAATCTGTTCAAATCCACTTCCGATGTTCCGGAAACGAATGAATCGAAATATTTAACGGCCGACTCATAACCTGCTTCTTTTTCCATAAGATCTTTGATCAACTTTTTTAATTGATATTCGAAATGCTAAAAAATTTTACATTTTTAAATTTATCGATTTTCGAACTTGATCATTATGTGCGACAAACTTGAGCATTATCCATGCCGGCACTTTATTAATTTCATCATTTTCTTGGAATGTCTGGGATAAAAAATGTAAGGCGATAAACAGCTCATTGATTTTTTCTTCTCGGAGGAGTATAGTCGACAGTTTGTTTATCACTAATTTGGGCCAGTATGATTCAGTATTCAATGTTGACATGAGAGCTAAAATATTCACAGATTTTCACATGAAAGATTATTTTTATCTATGTTTTTTTTACAATTAACTTTAAAAATTCGCTACGTTACACATATTTTTGGGTCTAACAAGAATGCTCAACATAGAAAGCGCTCATCTTGACAAGAGGCCTAGTGGTTTGAAAGTACTCGGCCTGAAAACAATTATGGCATATGTTTCGGATCCGAACGAAAAGAAAAAATTTTGGCTTAAAATCTTCGTGAAAACGCTTGCTTCAATTTTGACCCCCAAAAAATCGATATTTTCGCGAAAACAAGGTGAAGCAAGCGTTTTCACGCTTCGGGAGTGTGCGCAATCGATTCCCCGCCTAGAAAAACCTAAGAATCGACGGTTTTCTCATAAAATTCGAAAATGTTTGATTTTCGCTTCAATACACCCACCACCTTCCCTGATTCAGGGTCAAAGAAGCGTTTTCACGCTTCAGGATTGCGCGCAATCGATTCCTCGCATGATTTTACCCTTATATAGGTCATATCGAAAAATTTTTTCGGAGAATGACCCCCAAATGGTTCCCCCTTTTTAAGAAATTTTTGAAATCTGACGATAGATTCGGATTCCTTGCATCGAAAAACGGTAGTATCTCAAAAATCGGATGGATAATTATGGAGGAAAATGTATCCAAGGTTGATGAAAATGACCATTTTTGGCACTTTTTTCCTCAAAAATGGTCATTTTTCATCAACTGGATTTTTCATCAATTGGATACATTTTCCTCCATAGCTATCCATTCGATTTTCGAAATTTTTGGGATACCACCGTTTTTCGATGCGAGGAATTTGAATCTGGAGTCAGATTTAAAAAAAATAAAAATTTAACTTTTCAAAAATATTATAATTGATATTAACAATCAATATTCTCAAAAAAATTTGTTCACTCGATAATGTTAGAGAACTACAGGGTGACCCAAAAAAGTATACATTTTGAAAAAAAATTTTCAAAATGTATACTTTTTTGGGCCACCCTGTAAATTTTACTTATCGACTTGAACAAAATTTTTCGAATTGCACATATTAGGTACACAAAAAATTTTATTAAAATAATTTAAAAAATAGAATAATAGACATACAAAATTATGATTTTAGCTTGTGACCTCGCTCGGATTTTCACCCTCTCCTCTCGAAGCTTTAATCAAAAGATATGCCGTCACTAATTTTTTGAAATTTTCTGCTTTACCGCCTTTATCTGGATGATAGATTTTCGCCAAAGCTTTATATGAAGCCAGAATGGCAATATTTGATGCAGTTGGTTGAAGTTGCATAAATTTATATGCACCTTCAAGCGCTTTTTCTTGTGCCATACAAAAGAAATGTTCATACAACTTTTTGCTTAGCTCCCATCCTAATGCAAAAATTACGCCACCAAGTCCACCGCCAACAACCATACCGATCGGACTACCGCCTGTAATAGTAAGACCAATTATACCACCAGCTATTGAACCAATCGTTGCGGCGGATGTTGATGCTAGAGCATTACCAACTTGCTTTGCGGCTTCGAGACCTAAAAATTGTCTTCAGGTTGGAACAAAAACTTTTGAAAAAATTTTTTGTTAAAAAATGAAAATTATAATAAAAATATTTTTTTAATGTTTTTCAAAAGTTGCAATTTTGGGCACTATAACTTTCGCCACGTTGCCAAAAAACTATAACTTTCGCCACGTTCGTGTCAATATACATATTTATTGCAAGTCAGGCAACTCAATTAGTCAGAAATTAAATACGTTTATTGACACAAAAGTGGCGAAAGTTACGTAGCGAAAGTTATCGTGGCGAAAGTTAGCGTGGCGAAAGTTATAGTGCTCAATTTTGCGCCATCATGTATAGTCAAAAAATTTAAGTTTACCATCAATTTCTTTTCTAATTAACCATTTAATAATTACAATATAAGCCGCTTCGATAACAAATATCCCAGCACCAACGCCGACTAATGGCAGAGCTGCCGATGTTATGAATAGATCTAAGTCTAGTGCAAGCTGCCGAGCCGTGATTAAACTCAAGCTCCAAGGTCTTAAAGTTTTGCCTGCTACTATAGCTGATCGTAAGACTATTGCCATGATGGTTAATGTTCCACCTTTTACCCAACGAGAATGGTCGATGCCCTTGTATTCGATTAAAGATTTATAGTCTGGTTCTGGTAGATATTCACGAAGTCTGGCTAGATTTCCTTCTAACAGATCGAATATATCTGCTTTCGGTTTAATATAGCGGATGACATAAGCGCGGAACATCTGAAAAAGTTCACACCTACTATAAAGAAGATTTTAGACATAGGTGAGGGTATAACCAAAATTTTTTAGATATTGATCTGAAAACATGTTTTAGGATTCGGAATAGTCGATTTTATAGAGGTGGGAAGGGTATGAAATGGCCGGATATGACAAGACCGAGAAGAAACCAAAACATTAGATCATATGTGCAAAGGCCCTCCCAAAAAATGAGATCTTGCTAGTTGAGTTTTTTCGACAAAAAAATTTTTTCTCAGAAATTTTTTCGACCAAAAAGGGTCCGAAATTGATCAAAAACGATTTTTCCAGTCAAAATACCTCATTTTTACTCAAAATTCATCTTTTTTTCTTATTTTTTTTTGCCAAAACAGCCTATAGGGGTAAAATCATGCGAATGATCTATTGCGCGCATTTCCAAAGTGTGAAAATGCTTCCTTCACCCTGATTCAGGGAAATAGATATGTGTATTGAAGCAAAAATCGAAAAATTTTGAAATTTCTTCCTCAAATCATATTTCTGAGGGTAATTTCATGCAGGGAATCGATTGCGCACATTTCCGAATCTTAAAAATGGTTCCTTGACCCTGATTCAGGGAAATAAAAGTGTGTATTGAAGCGAAAATCCGACACGTACTAATTTCCCTGAACCAGGGCCAGGAAAGCGTTTTTAAGCTTCGGGAATGCGCGCAATCGATTTTTCGCACGACTTTACCCCTATATAGGCTGTTTTGACAAAAAAAATTTTTCAAAGATTAGTCCCTAATTCTTACGCCCCTTAAAAAAATTACATCTGAATTACGCCGGCTCATACGAAGGCCCTTCCATTCAGGCGATTCTTCTTGATCCAAACTAGCTAAGTAACTAATCATCTGTACGGCATCGATTATATCGAAATGTGCATGAAGTGCATCGATGACCTGTTCGCACCAATTAGAAGAGTTTGTTACATTACTATCATATGAAAAATTCGATATTGTGTCTAAAACGAAAATAAGTTTACAAAAATTAAACTTAAAAAAACCTAGATCATCCAAATTAAATACGTTAGGTTCATTATCGTTCGGCATGGGCAGTGTCATGGTTGATGTAAACTATAAAAAAATTTTATATAAAATATAGTAACAAAAAATTTTTACATTTGTAATAACACTTTGACAAGAAACTACATCAAAACTATCGGAACGACTTCTTGCTTCTTCAGCGATCTCATCCTAAATAAAAAATGATAGGACTTTTAAACTTGTTGAACTTTTTTGTCCTGTCCGGTACTGTCCGATCCTGTTCGGTTCAATCCAATCCGATCGATCCTATTCGGTTGGGTAATATCTGTTCTGTATGGTTTGATCTTGTTCGGTAAGGTCTGTTTCTTAACGAACTATAGGTGAATTGGGAGGGTCCATTGGCACCCCTTTTAACTCAAGCAGTCCCCACTCAAAGTGGATCCATAAGGAAAAAAGAGAACACTTTTGCCAAAAATTGCCATTTTTCTCAAACATTATGTCTCAGATCATTGCCCCATAGGGTTTGACTGTCCCCCTACCTAACACGTATGCCCCCACTCAAAGGTGAAAGGATCTCCACACGAAGACTTTATCAGATTGGCATCCCTCCATTCACTTATTTTCGGTACGTCCCGATCAGGGCTGCGTGGGAACAGGTCCAATGACCGGAACGGGAACAGTAGGGTACGGAATAGGAACCGGAACGGAACAGCAAAAATAACCGGAACTTAAGGGAACCGGAACAAAATTTTCAAATTTTGTAAACCGAATTTTTTAATTTTTTTTCAAAACATTTTCATTTTTTTAAACAAATCATAGAATTTTTAAAAGGGAAATTTTTTAAAATTTTTTCAAAAAGAAATTTATTGGATATTTAAGTGAGGATTTGATTCATATGAAGATAAAATTTTCGAAAATTTTTTTAGAAAACATTCAAAAAATGATGAAAAATTGCACATTATTTTTTGCAGTTTCGGTCCAATTTTAACGGCACCGGAACGGAACAGGGAACAGCCAAAATGACCGGAACTTAACGGAACCGGAATGGGAACACAGCCCTGGTGCCTATCCTGTTCGATCCGGTCCTGTCCAATCGTAGCCTGTTCAAATTCTTACTACTAATTGACCAAGAACTTTGGAAAGCTCTTCTAAAAGATTAGTTTGAAGAGTATTAAGCGATGATTTAACATCGACCAATGAACTAGACAGCGATCTGATCATATCCGTTGGGTTGTCCAGCTAAAAATGTAGTCTAACTCACTATTTGTTAAAAACTACCTCCTTGAATATATCGCCTAAATTTTTCAGGCTTTCATCAATATCATTTCGAAGTGTATCGATGTCTTTATTGACACTAGCCTGAAGTTGATTGATGAGATCTGGATCATTAGGTTTGTCGCGTGTTAGATCTTGGATATTGGCATAAAGGTTAGCTACGACATCTTGGATGTGGTCAATGTTATTTTGGAATGAGTTGAGTATTGCTTGGAGTGTATCTTGCTAAAATACAGATTTTATTACTTTTTGAAATTAGTGAGCTTACATTTTCGTTTACTCCACTGTTCAATGTGGATACGATGGTATCCTGTAGAATTTTTAAAGTATCTCTTAAATTTACAACGAACTCATCGAGTAGAGATTTAACAGGATCTAAAGAAGGATCTGTGTCCGTCGAGATTTCCTAAAATATTAGAGCGTACGTTTTAGGCATGGTACAGGGGGTACGTACCCAACGGCGCTTTTTTCTTGTTTGTCGCCGTGGCACAGTGGCTAGAGTGTCAGAAGTAGAATCAAAAGATCGCTGGTTTGATCCTGGCTCTATAATTGATTTTTTTTTTAATATAATTTTGGTATTTAGGGGTTTTTCGTGACGCTGAATTCGAAAATGATGTTAGTTTTTTGAAAAATTTTTTCCTAACTGTTAAAAATGAAAAAAACTATCATTGTAAAACGATGATTTTTTCCATTTTTTATGATCTAGGAAAAAATTTTTTCAAAAAAAACTAACGTCATTTTTGAATTCAGAGCCTAGAAAAACCCCCTAAATACCATAAATTAGAATAAAATAAAAAATTCAAAAGTTAATTTAGAACCAGGGATCGAATCAGCGATCTTTTGATTCTACACCTGACGCTTTAGCCAGGTGGGCAAAAGTTTCAGATAATTTAAACGGTGGTTATTTGTTGTACATTCATAATATACGCACTTAGATTAAAATAAAAATATTATAACGTTGTTGTAAAATGTATTGTGAAAATTGTCTGAAACTTTTGTCTACCTGGTCTGAAACTTTTATCCACCTGGTCTGAAATTTTTGCCCCCCCCCCCTAGTAAGTGATTCACTTTCCTAGGTGAATCACCGAAATCACCTAAAAGTGGAAATTTTTTTTCGAGATCTCTACAAAGTTATGGTCACTCTACTTTTTCTTACCGAAGATGTGCTAGTATCTTCTGAAGGCAATAAGTTTTCACGGCTATCAGACATCCCAGTCAAACAAATTTGGTCCTTTGACAACCTTAATTACCACAATGTGTGAGCTGCTAACATATAATTTTCGGAATTAAAACAAAACTATTATTGATCAATATGTCAAAAAAATTAAGTAAAAAAGCATAGAATTAAAAAAAACGCGGCTCATATACACGCTTTGATAAAAATATTTTGATAACAAACAACATATGGAGAGAAAGAGTTGACAAATATTTATTCTATGAAAGAATGATCGAACTGACATTTGTTAAATCGAAATATTTATTAAATCAAAAAATTCTCGTTTTTTGTTGACTAAAACCTTGTCATGTGTCACTTTTCAACAAACACCTTGAACAATACTGGACGACATATAAAACTTCGATTTAATAAATGCCAACTCATATACACACACGGCTGTCGAAAGTTGGCCAAAAATGGGAACACCTAAAAAACATGATAAAACGCTTTATTGCAGTGCTAATAACATGTTTAAAACAAAAAACCGATATTTAAACCAGTAAAATTTTTTTTCGATTTTTTTCTAAATTCGAAAGAAAAGCCGTTTTCTGCATTTGCACAAAAATTGGCATAAATCCGCGAAAACTTTATGAATTTTGATTATTCTTTTTTATAAAATAATCTACAGATTCTAAGCTATATTTTTAGCAAAGAATTTTTTTGAAAAAACTGTGTTTTCAATTTTTAAAAAGCCATTAAATTTTTTGCTTGTTTGAAACTTTAAAAGCTTATAACTTTTTATGGCACAGTCCATTTTTTGAGATCGATGGCTCAAACGATTGCTACTGAGTTATATAACATCGTGAAGGAACGATTTAATTTTTTTTGAGTCAAAAATAGTGCCATTTTTCTAGCAAAAAATGTAAATTTTGGGTATTTTTTGGCCTCTTTTCGAGATAGAAAAAATTTTTCTTCTGCAACCGGAAAAATCGTTCCTTCACGATGTTATATAACTCATTCGCAATCGTTTGAGCTATCGATCTAAAAAAATGGCTTGTTCATTAAAAAGTTATAAAATTTTGAATTTTACATTTTTAAACTAGCATTAGCACTTGGAATGAAAAGACGATTTCCCGGAATTTGACTCGATGGTGCAGTGGCAAAGCAGCGACTTCAAGGCCACATAGGTCGCGGGTTCGATCCCGTTTGTAGCAAAAATTTTTTGCACAAAATAAAAATCGAAAATTTTTTCAGGCTTCGAAAATGCGCGCAATCGATTTCTAGCATAGAAAAACCCCCTAAAACAAGTTTCTGGCCGTTTTTATAGCGTTTTTGAGGGTGTTCCCATTTTTGGCCAATTTTCGGCAGCCGTGACACACTTGATAAAATATTTTTTGAGAATTGTTCGTGAAAAAAGGAAAGTTTATTAGTGTAAAGAAAATGTGAACCATAATCGTATTTTTATATAATATAATTATAATTTGTTTCACCGAAAGAGAAAAAAAAAGTTCGGGGAGCATAGCATAATGGCTAGGACGCTGGACTTTCATGATATAGGTGCGGGTTCGATCCCGCCAGGGTCGAATGTCTTATTTTAGAGAATCATAAAAAGTGGTAAACGCAGACCCCCCTTAAAATTTCGTGAAAAATTTTTGCCTTTCATTAGTTTTTGAAAAAAAATTTTCCACGCCGTAGGTTCAATCCCCGCCGGAGGCGAATTGTTTTTGCATCATTTGGATTGAACCTGCGACCTACGGCGTGGAAAATTTTTTTTCAAAAACTAATGAAAGGCAAAAATTTTTCACGAAATTT